>PVJN01032059.1:0-24412 GCA_004026805.1 Lasiurus borealis | reverse complement strand
ATCCCGCCATCCTTGCAATCAGTTCCGCCCCCCACCTCACGAAAGGTATCTTCCTGTAAGGACTATGTTAAACCAGCGGGTCTTGGGAGGATTCAAGCAGAAATAATTTTGTGCTGTCTCATGACCGGCCCTTAAAACGATTCTCTCAACGCTTTCTCCCCTACTTGTGTCTTTTCTGGTTCCTTTCGGGTATGAAAAAGTTCAGTCCATTCTAATGCCAAAACTTCAATTTCTTATTCACATCCAAGTCCTCTCGTCCCTTGCCTGGGCCACCACCAGACCCGAGAGCACAATCAAGAGGCGGTTCGTAGTCACTTCTCTCTTTGTTTCACTTCCTCTTGCCTTTGCTGGGCCCGTGAGGAGGTGGGGGGAGGGATGGGAGAGAAAGAGGCAAGATCTTCCGTGCCCCCCCCCCATTGTCATCACGGAGCCCTTAGGGAGGGGCAGATCTGAAGTTGTTTCTCTCCTGAGGCTTTGTTTGGAGGTCCTTCCTCCCTGGGATTTCCCACAATAGCATTGCTTGGACAATGCCCACTTCAGCGAGGACTCTTCAATGTCCCTTTCACCATCCGGGTTCCAGCAGGCCGCCCCACATGGAGTCTCCTCTGCCGGAATCGTCTACGAGGGACTCTGAGAGGCCACAAGGTCACTCGGGTCTCCTCGGCACGTTTCGAGGCACAGACTTCTCTGCTGTTCCTGCCGGGGCAGCTTGCTCCTTCTGGGACCCACTGGCTCCGCTCTGCGGCCCCGCCTGTCTTTAAAGACATTTTCCCCTGAAACGGGTGTGGCTCAGTGGGTAGAGCGCCGGCCTGAGGACTGAAGGGTCCCGGGTTCGATTCGGGTCAAGGGCATGTACCTGGGTTGCGGGCACATCCCCAGTAGGGGGCGTGCAGGAGGCGGCTGATGGATGTCTCTCTCTCTCATCGATGTTTCTAATCTCTATCCCTCTCCCTTCCTCTCTGTAAAAAATCAATAATATATATATATATATATATACACATATATATATATTTTTTTAAAAAGACATTTCCCCAGAGGAATCAGAAGGCAGCCTCTAGGTTCCCGCTCTCAGCCTCCTCTTGCAAAGCCTAGAGGGACGTGAGGGTCACATCGCGGCAGAAGCAGCCCTGGGCCCAGTCCCTCTGCAGAGTGTGGCCTCTGCGGTCTTGTATCTCACTTAGAGGGCGTCTGAGCGGGGGAGACCTAACCCTATTGTTCTCCGCCTCGGAGCCTCCGCCAAATCTCCCAGAGAGGAAGAGGCCTATTTCAACATGTTGCTGCATTCCGTCAGGAACATCAGACGCCGCTTTGTTTTGTTTTCATGATCCGTTCTTAGCTCGCAACGTGCAGAGAAAGTTGACGGACTTCTGGAAGGTGACACAGCCAGCAATGGCTGACCAGGCCTTGCGTGTAGATCTTGGACCTCCAGGTCGTACGCCCTTTCTCTCCTCTCATCCTCCCTAACGTGCTTCTCCTCAAAGAGGACCAGAACCCCGCTGGCAGGGCTCGGTGGTTGCGCATTGACCTGTGACCCAAGAGGTCACGGTTTGATTTCCTCGTCAGGGCACATGCCGAGTGTGGGGTGTGTAGGAGGCAGCCGATCAAGGGTTCTCTCTCGTCATTGATGTTCCTCTCTCTTATCCACGTCCGCCTCTGTTCACGGTTACCCTCAAGATCTCTGCCTCTCCCCAGACTCGCCTTCTCCGTGAATTCTCCCTGACTCGCTCCAGCCCTCACCGCCCTTTCCAGTCCCTAGAGTCTCTGAGCCTGCACGGTCCGGTGTAGCTCACCATTGGATGCTCTTCTGGGTGAGATTTCCGTCCTCAGCACATTGTCTGGAGACAGCAGCTGTTCTCGTCATGTTTCCCCGTGATTGCCCAGCGCAGGCGTATCTCCCTGAGTGAGAGGTGTCTGCTGGGAGGAGGAAGGTCCAACTGGAAACTCGAGCTGTGTGGGGTCCCCGCTGTCCCTGGAGCAGGGAGCCCTCCTAGGCGATCTGGATCCAGAACAAGATGAAATTGACCCCTTTCCCTCCCGCCCCCTTTGAATCTCTCCCTCCCCGGCTCAGAAGCAGGCTGACTCTAGGTGGCTTTCCGCTGCTGACACTTCTTTCTTTTTTTAAAAAAATATATTTTATTGATTTTTTTACAGAGAGGAAAGGAGAGGGATAGAGAGTTAGAAACATCGATGAGAGAGAGACATTGATCAGCCACCTCCTGCATGCCCCCCACAGGGGATGTGCCCGCAACCAGGATACATGCCCCTGACAGGAATAGAATCTGGGACCTTTCAGTCCCCAGGCCGACGCTCTCTCCACTGAGCCACACCGGTTTCGGCTGCTGACACTTCTTAGAATCGGGCCCACGGTTAGGATCGCTTCTGGAAAAGGGATCTCGGCTTTCTCCTCACACTGCTGGCTCCCGGCGACCTCCCCTGGGCCGGGCCAAGACAGTGGAGTCAGCCAGAGCGCTGAGCTCTCTGGACCAGCTCGGGGCCTCTGGCTGAGAAGGCCCGAACGCTCACGGTTAGCTCTGCCGATTCCCACTCCCCCAGCACCCGGGAGAGCAGAGAAGCAGCCTCTGCTCTACCTCTCTTTCTGGCCCACCCTTTCCTCCCCTCTCCTCCCGCCCTCTTTCCCCCTTCATGCCGCTCCTGGTCCCCATGTCATCTTCCCCTTCTCCTCTCCCCACCACTGTCCCTCTGGGCTTCTTTCTGGCTTTCAGCCTTAACTCTCTCCCCTCTGTGTCTCCTCTTCCTTCTCACCGGGGCCCAGCACCGGCCCGCTCTGTCAGCTCAGCTGTCCGTTTTCTGGTTATTTCCACCAGCATCTCTGCCCACGGAGCACACAGAGGGAGGGGAAGTGGTTCCCGAAGGGTGGAAACGAGGTGATTTCTCTGCATGTTTCTCCTTGTTTAGAGCCGGACACCATTTGCATTTTAAGACGGGGGGATAGAATGATTGCAGCAGGCTGCACCCCCAAAGTGGGGCCAGGCTCGCAAAAGGAGTCACCTCACTCCCTGTCCCCCCAGACCCGTCCTGGAAGTGGGGGCACGGGAACCTGGGGGAGATGCTGGAGGAGAGGGTGGAGCCCTCGGAAGTAGGCCGCGTGAGCTGCTCTGCACTGCACCGTCCTGAGCTCTCTCTCAGATAAGCCCTCCCCAGCACTCGGCCTGCGGCCACACACCCGAAGCGAAATGTGGGAGTTTGGATCACGGAAGAGGATCCTCAAAACCGCTCGCTCCTTCAGCATCTCCCCGCCTCCCCCCGCCACCGGGAGCCGCGGGGAGCCCATGGCTTCGCATCCTGAGCGGGTTCCAGAAGCGTCAGGTGACGCTCAGTACAATTTCCAGTCGTTATCCTCGGAGGCCCTCGGAGAGACGCTTCTCAATTCCAGCAATTAGCCACCCAGGGGTCAGCCGAGTGTTCTCAGCTCTAATTAACAGCTGTGTTGAATCTGGGACACACACAATTCCTCTGGGCATCCGCTCTTCAAGCAGAAACAAAACCAGAATATCAAGCTCCCTCCTCCCGATCGCAGGCTGTGAGGGCTTGAACAGGATTGCGGAGGGCATTCTTAATGAAATAAAAAATAAAAAATCCCGGGACGCTCAGCAGCTTCTAGACACAGAGAGTGGATGCATTGAAAGGTAAAAAAAAATCAAAGACAGTTATCATCTCGGGGGCTACCGGGAAATTATCCGGTAGAGCTCCAGGAGGCTCTAGAAAGGGCGAGGGGAATGAGGTGCACCCCCCCCCCATGCACCCCCAGGCAGGCTACAGGAGAGCACGGCCCCACGAATCAAAGGCGGGCGCTCGCTGCAGAAGGAAAAGGAAGAGGAACAGGATACTCCGTGCTGGGAGGGCTGCCCCAGCGGGAGCTGGGCCGGGCCGCCCAGCGGTTCTCTGGGGGTGCTGGCGCCGGGCCCTGCTGACAGCTGCGGGGCTCTCTCTGCCAGAGCCCCAGGAGAATTTCCTCCGCGGCCATGACTGAGGACCCGGGATCAAGGGCTTTGCAGGCAGAAAAGACATCATTACCCTCCCGCCTCCCAGGCCAGCTCTCAGGGCCCGCAGCAGCCGGCAAAGAGCAGGACAGCTGGCTGGCCTTCCAGGCCGGGAGGGGGAAAGGGATTCCACTAGGAAACAAGACCTTTGGATTTGTCGCCATGAGAGCAAATTCAGAGGCATTTTAAAAATAAGTATAGCCGAGACCGGTTCGGCTCAGTGGATGGAGCGTCGGCCTGCGGGACTGAAAGGTCCCAGGTTCGATTCTAGTCAAGGGCATGTACCTTGGTGGTGGGCACATCCCCAGTGCAGGAGGCGGCTGATCGATGTCTCTCTCTCATTAATGTTTCTAACTCTCTATCTCTTTCCCTTCCTCTCTGTAAAAAAATCAATAAAATATAAAAAAAATAAAAATAAGTACATTTAAATATTGGGATGTTCCCAGTGAATCGATGTATGGGTACAGAACAGGGCCCCTGGCCCAGATAAGTACATGTTAACTTGGTGCCATATTTACTTCACGTCTTTTTCCAGATCATTCCCATAAACGACCTTTGAATCTTCCCTTGCTTTTCCCGGGCCCACTCCTCACACCCCCACTAGCATCCTGGGGTTGGGATCCTCCTGGGTCCCCACATCCCAGGGGGTCTAATCTTACTACATGTGGATGAATGCATACGCAGTAATAATAGCCTGCTCTCTGGTTGTGAAATGTATGTGAGTGGCATCCTTTTGTGCCTCTCTTTTTGCAACATCTAAAGATGTCTCACCTGTCCACCTGATTGCCCGTAACTTGAGCTCATTTGTTTTAATGTCAGCGAGGTTATTTTGTTAGGTGACACTACATCTATTTATCTATTCCCGCAATGACAGACATTGAGCGGTTTGATATTTTGAAGCACGAACATTGTTGTCATGAATAGTCTCATACGTGTCTCTTGGGGAACAAATGTTTTCTTTGTGTGTTTTTTTCACTAGGGCACTGTTTCTCAAAGCTTTGCTCTTAGGAGCCTTTTTAAAATATATATGCATTTTATTGATTTTTTTTTACAGAGAGGAATAGAGAGCTAGAAACATCGATAAGAGAGAAACATCGATCAGCTGCCTCCTGCACACCTCCTACTGGGGATGTGCCTGCAACCAAGGTACCGGTCCTTGACCAGAACCAAACCGGGGACCCTTCAGTCCATAGACCAATGCTCTATCCACTGAGCCAAACCAGTTAGGGCTCTTAGGATCCTTTTACACTGTTGAAATTAAGGACCCCAGATAGCTTTTGTTTACATGGGTTATATATTTTTTTTATATTTATGGTGAAAATAAAACAGACATTTTAAATGTATTTACTACTCAACTAAAATAACAATCATAAGCCCATTGCATTTTAACATAAATAATGTTTTCTAATGAAAAAAATAACTAAATTTACCAAACAAAAATATTAGTGAAAATATTTTACATGTTTGCAAATATTTTTAATGCCTGGCTTCATAGAAGTCAGCTGGATCTTTACATCTGCTTCTGCATTCAATCCGTTGCAATATGTTGTCTTGGTTGAAGTATATGAGGAAAAACAGGCCTCACATAGAGACACAGGTGGAAAAGGGAGGAGTATTTTCGTAACCTTCTTCGATAATTTTGGATAATCTTTATCAAAGAGACTAAATCAAAAGTCAACAAGGAATGATTTCTTAAATGTTAGTTGCAATGTAAAATCATATCTATGACTTCCTCATATTTCTGTATCACTAAAACCCATTGATTCTTCTTGATCTTTTGAAAAGTATTGCTCCACGGAATTACATATGTCTTACCAAGGTTGACAGATTTCATTATACCATATTAAAAAAACACCTTTATTTCTACACCACTGATCCTATCTAATAAAAGGGTAATATGCAAATTAACAGTCACTCCATCACAAATATGGTGGCGCCCCTAGCCACAAGATGGCGGTGTCCAGTCCTCTTAGCCCTACCAGAGTCCCCCAATCCCAAAGGGGTCTGGGAGGCAGCCTCTAAGAGCCAGCAGCGTGAGCATTCTGTGCCCAGCTGCGGGTGGGCTCTGGCCAGGCCAAGGTGGAGATGGGTCCCTGGGCCGCAGAGAGCCTCTGGGCAGCAGGCACGGAGCAGCCCCACAGAGAGCTACTGGTGCACGGATTCGTGCGCAGGGCTACTAGTTTCATCATCAGCGTCTTTAAAAATTGGGAGATTGACAGAGTCATGGAGAGTAGACACAAGTTTTCCAAAACTCTAACTTTTTCTCGAAAGCTCAGAATTTATCATTGGCAACAGATGCAGTCAGTTGCTTTCCTTGAAGTGACAGGCTCGTTTTGTTCATTTGTGAGAAAATGCCTGCCAAAATCCCAAGTCAGAACATCCATAGTTTGTCAGTCTTCCTTTCAAGTGGAAATGGCATTCCATGAAAAAAAAAAAAGAACACACCCGGCCAGCTCAGCCCAGCTCAGCGCTAAACAGAATGCACATGTTTCCTTGAGAGACCCTTCATACCTTGCTTGGTGTGCAAAAGTGATTCACGTGTGTTTTTCACTTCATTACACGGAATGTTAATATTAAAGAGACATGTACACTCGAGTTAAGGTTTCATAAAATTTATTAATAAAGGTCACGGCTTCATCAATAGGATGCCTAATTAAAACTGGATGATGATGACGACGACGATGACGATGATGATGATGATGATGACGACTTTATAACTTTATTTCAAGCGCCTAAAGAATGCAGTGAGAACCAGGACATTTCCGTAGTGTGGCCTTGATTTGTACTAAATCACGAACAGCTTTACCCACAACTGCTTTTGGACCATCTGTGCAAATAACACTTGGAAAAAGGCAAATGGCACGGAGTAGATGTAGAGCTAAGAGGAGAAGTGCCAGAGCTTAGCGTATACAGGTGTTCGATGCTACGAGGCAGCATTAAACTCCTCTCCCAAGAGGTTTGCTCGTTAGACACCTCCCAGCAGTGGATTCGAGTTCCTATTGCTTCATAACCCGCCACCATAGAACTTGACTTTCCACGGTGGGTTTAGAGCAGTGGTCCTCAACCTCCATAATGCCACAGCCCTTTAATACAGGTCCTCCTGTGGTGGTGACCCCCAACCATAAAATCATGTTCGTTGCTACTTCATAACTATCATTTTGCTGCTGTTACGAACCATAATGTAAATATCGGACCCACAGGTTGAGAACCGCTGCTATAGAGCCTAAAACAGCTGTTTTCAACCTGTGGGTCTCGACCCCTTTGGGGGTTGAAAGACCCTTTCACAGGGGTCGCCTAAGACCATCGGAAAATGCAGATATTTACATCACGATGCATCACAGTAGCAAAATTTCATGGTTGGGGGTCACCACCACATGAGGAACTGTATGCAAGGGTCGCAGCCTTAGGAAGGTTGAGAACCACTGGCCTAAGACCATCAGAAAACACAGATATTTACATTGCGGTTCATTAACAGCAGCAAAATGACAGTGACGAAGGAGCCACAAACACGATTTTATGGTTGGGGGTCACCACAACAGGAGGAGCTGTATTAAAGGGGCGCGGCATTGGAGAGGTTGAGAACCACCGGTATAGAATCTTGGGTACAAACATTTTAAATTCTGTGTTTAAATGTGCCCGGAGCATGCTGGTCTTCCCCAGGCCTGCCCTCGAGAGAAATGTACTTTCCCAGAACCTAAAGACTATGGTTTTACCAGAGACTAATTCACCTGAAGGACGGGAACAACTCAACTCAGCTCTCTCCAGCTTCCCGGAAAAACGAAACAGAGAGCTCTTCTGCCGGGGACAGCCCAGGGGCGTGGGCTCCCTGAAAGTCCCATCCATCCTTATTCAAGGATTCATGGAAAAGACGGCCCTCCTCCCTCTTGACCCACATCCCCAAGGCCTCTGTATAATAATAATAATAGGAATACAGCTGAAAGAACTGTGTCTCCGCGTTATTTAAAAAAGAAGTTTCCACCCGAAACCGGTTTGGCTCAGTGGATAGAGCATCAGCCTGCGGACCGAAAGGTCCCGGGTTTGATTCCTGTCAAGGGCATGCATCCTGGTTGCGGGCACATCCCCAGTAGTGGGTGTGCAGGAGGTGGCTGATCGATGACTCTCTCTCATCGATGCTTCTAACGCTTTACCCCTCTCCTTTCCTCTCTGTAAAAAATCAATAAAAAATATTTTAAAAAGAAGTCTCCAGAGAAGTCTAAAGACAACAGGGCGGACAGAAATAAGGACGCCAGAGGAAATGTTAGCCCTTGCCACCTGCAGAGATTGCAAGCAGTAAACACAGATACATACACGGAGGCACACAGGAGGCCTGTTTATCCCACTTGCTTTTATCTGTATATCATGTCTGGCTTCTGGCAAAATATTAAAGGCATACGGAAAGACAAAGAACGTTGCCGAGACCGGTTTGGCTCAGTGGAGAGAGCATCGGCCTGCGGACTGAAAGGTCCCAGGTTTGATTCTGGTCGGGGGCATGTACCTTGCTTGCGGGCACATCTCCACTGTGGGGCGTGCAGGAGGCGGCTGATCGATGTCTCTCTCTCATCGATGTTTCTGACTTTCTATCTCTCTCCCTTCCTCTCTGTGAAAAATCAATAATAATAATAAAAAGAAAAGACAAAGAACGCAGAAGAGCCGGCATCAGAACCAGACTCAGCTAAGGCAGAGATGTTGGAATTAATCAGACTGAGAATTTGGAACAGCGCTGATTAATATGCCAGGGTGGTATTGCTTCTAAACAATATCCCGGCACAGTTTTTACTCTGATCCTTACACAATTTATCGTCTATGGCACAAGGCCTGCAGGACAACGTTAAACAGGAGTGGTGATCACGCTTGTCCTTGCCTTTCCCCTGGAGTTAGAAACAGTGTTCACATTTCACCATTGACTCTAAGGTTCACTGTCAGTTTTGGGTAAATACTCCTTTTCCGGTTTTGTGGGTTTTTTAAAAATCGTAAGCGGGTGTTGAGTTTTATTGAATGCTCTTCCTGTATCCGCTGAGATGATTGTGTGGCTTTCCTCCTTTAACTTGTTAATGTGCTGAAACAAAAGAATCGATTTTTTTCCCCCTGGTAATTCATCATTGTATCTGTGCGATACACTCAGTCTGCCACCATTTTTTAGGAAACTGCGCTCCTGGGTTTGGATTCCTGTTATTTTGTGTAGGATTTTTTACATTTATGTTCAAACCAAGACTGACTCATATTTTCCTTTCTTCCAATTTTGTTTCAATTTCTTTCTCCTGATACTCCAGGCATTGTCTGGTTTTGGTGGCAAGGACATACTAGCCTAAAATGAACTCTGTACCTTTTTTTTAAAAATATATATATTTTATTGATTTTTACAGAAAGGAAGGGGAAGGGATAGAGAGTTAGAAACATCGATGAGAGAGAAACATCAATCAGCGGCCTCCTGCTTACTTCCTACTGGGTATGTACGCACAACCAAAGTACGTGCCCTTGACTGGAATCGAACCTGGGACGCTTGAGTCCACAGGCCCCCGCTCTATCCACTGCGCCAAACCGGTTAGGGTGAATTCTGTACTTTTGAGTTTATTTCTAGACAGGGACTCTCCTATGAAGTAATATAAACCTCATGTTTTCTTTGTGGTAGATTTAACTATTATTCTATTTCTTTTATGATGATAGTAATATTTTCTAGTAATATTTGAAGTCAAATTGAATAAGTTACTTTCTATATCTTTTTATAAATCGTGTTGAGAAAGTATGTATTTTGTAATTGTTGGGTACAGGATCCTCTCTATGTCCATTAGATTGAGTTTGTTAAGTCAGTTATACAAATCATCTGTGTATTTAACCAACTTTGCTTGATCTTACTATTTCCCGTATAAGAAATGTTAGAAACCTACCAGTGTTATTACAGCGTTGTCAGTTTTTTCTTCAAATATTGTCAAATTCTCTCTTTTTGTTTCCCTTTTCCTGTCATCTATTGCCTTGATTTTTTGAAGTCCTTTTTTCTTGACTAGTTTAGAAGTTATATATCTGTACTTTTAGAAGCTTTTTTGTTATTGGTAATATTTAACATGAACAGTTGCCTTAAAAATGTTTACCAAGTGCCCAGCTGGCGTGGCTCAGGCGTTGAGTGTAGACTTATGAACCAGGAGGTCACAGTTCAAAGTCAGGGCACATGTCTAGGTTGCAGGCTCAATCCCCAGTGTGGGGGCATGCAGGAGGCAGCTGATCAATGATTGTCTCGCATCTTTGATGTTTCTATCTCTCTCTCCCTCTCCTTTCCTCCCTGAAACAACAACAACAAAAAAGTTTACCAAGTTCATCAGAAGTTCTGTCCGCTTCTCCAGCAATACAGAGACTTTGACTCTTTAAATTTGGTCAGCTCACCTTCCATTTGGCACGTTCCTCTTGGCTGTTCTTTTACTTAATGTTTCTAGATTCCCCCATTAGTCTTCAATATTATTAATGTTGCTTTTGTAATTAATATTTGTAAAGATTTAATCTACATGTTGATCAAATTATCTCTTAACTCATCTATCATCTATCTATCTACCTAGCATCTATCTCTTCCATTTCTCTTTTAGTTTCAATTTCCTTCTTCTGATACTCCAGGAAGAAATAACTATCTTCCAGTGAGAACCTGTGAGCAATAAACTTTTCTTCTGTTTGTCTGAAAAGTGACTTTCTTTTTAGTATTGTTTACAGAAACTACGTTAGCCCTGGTAGGATTGGCTCTGTGGAGGGAGCATCGGCCTATGGACTGAAGAGTCCTGAGTTGATTCTGGTCAAGGGCACATGCCTGGGTTGCAAGCTCCATCCCCAGTGGGAGGCATGAAGGAGGGAGCTGATAAGTGGTTCTCTCTCATCATTGATGTTTCTATCTCTCTCCCTCTTCCTTCTTCTCTGAAACCAATAAAAATATATTTTAAAAAATAAAAAAACTATTTTAGGTATGTGTAATAGTTCTTTTGTCTTAGCCCTTTGAAGGTATTAATTTGGTCTTGAAGGCCCTGTTATTGCTAATGAGAAATAGGTGGTCAGTTTAATAACTATTTTCGTGGTCATATGTTCGTTCCCTCTGGTTGCTTTTGAGATTTTTCTCTTTGTCTCTTGTTTTCTGTCGTTTTACCATCATTTCTTTGTGGATTTGGTTTCCTGTCTGGTCCTCCTAGGTGAGGGCGTACCACTTTCTTTAAACACGGGACGTTTTAATCTACTCTCTCTGAATTCCGCCTCACCCGCCCCACCTCCTCCCTCAGAAGTGCCTATTAGCGGGATGCCCTGTCTTCTCACTGTGCCCTCTCTACCTCTCCACTTCTCTCCTGCGCCTTCCGTCTCTTTAATCTTACTCCCTACCACATTCTGTGTGCTTTATTCAACGCTGTTTCCTAGGTAACAGGTTTTTATTTTTTTTGGTTTGGCTATATCTAATATGCTGTGTAACTTGCCTTTTAAAAAACTTTTAATTTTATTTTTAACACATTTTCTTTACCTGAAAAATCTGCTTCGGTTTCCACCATCGTGGCTTCTTTTCTTCCTGTCTGTTTTTAATCCTTTGTTTAATTCAAATGTTACCCATTTTTGTAAGAGCCGGCGCGCATGGGTCGTTGTGTGCAGTCTGATGTGTAGCCAGCGCCACAGAAGATGCAGGACTACCCTGTCACTGCCAGGCTGTTCCTGGGACCACACCCCCTTCCCTCTCTGTTCCTAAACCCCCAGCAACTGCAACTCTGTTCTCCATTTCTACAATCCGGCTATTTCAAAAAGGCTATAGAAATGGCAGGATACAGCTGAAGATGGTTTGGCTCAGTGGATAGAGTGTCTGCCTGCGGACTGAAGGGTCCCAAGTTCGATTCTGGTCAAGGGCACGTATCTTGATTGCAGGCACATCCCCAGTAGGGGGTGTGCAGGAGGCAGTTGATGGATGTTTCTCTCTCATGGATGTTTTTAGCTCTCTCTCTCTCTCTCTCTTCCTCTCTGTAAAAAAAACAATAATATATATTTTTTTTAAAAAAGGAAGAAAGAAATGGCAGAATACAGGAGGTAGCCTTTGAGATGGGCTTGTTTTTACTCAGCCTAAATCCCTTGAGGTTCATCCAAGTCATGTGTTTGTTAATATTATGTGAATAGTTCGCTCCTTTTTATTGCTGAATAGTGTTCTAGGGTAAAAATATACCATACTTGTTTAGCCATTCACCAGTCAAAGGACAGCTGGGTGATCTCCAGTTTGGGCGCGTATGAGTAAAACGGTTATGAATATTCATTCACGTTCAGGTTTATGTGTGAACATGTTTTCAGTTCTCTGGAATAAGTGCACAAGAGTTCATTTGCTTTAAAAGGAATAACAGACTGTATTTCAGCGTAGGCATGTACTAGCATCCCTAATATTCCTAGCATTGTATGTGTGAGCCAGTGTTTTCATATCCTCGTCAGCATTCTAACAGGTGCATGGTAATATCTCTTGGTTGTAATTCTTTGCATTTTTCTAGTGGCTAATGATGTCTAGCATCTTTTCATGCAACTGATTATCAGTTTTATCTTCTTTGGTGAAATATCTGCTCATATCTGTTGCCCATTTTCTACTTGAATTTTGTAACTGTTCAGTTTTGAGAGTTCCTATATATTCTAGATCAGTGGTTCTCAACCTTTCTAATGCCTCGACCCTTTAATACAGCTTCTCATGTTGTGGTGACCCCCAACCATAAAATTATTTCCTTTGCTACTTTATAACTATAATTTTGCTACTGTTATGAACTGTAATGTAAATATCTGATATGCAGGATGTTCCTTGTTACAAATTGAACATCATTAAAGCATAGTGATTAATCACAAAAACAATATGTAATTATTTATTGTGAAACATTTCTTTCTAATTACCAATAAATGAAATTTTGTCTTGAATAGTGGTGTAGCATGGGTAATAGTCTTCATATGACAACAGTAAACTACACTGCTACACTTTGCTACACTGAGGAGCGGTCTGTTGGTTCCTAAGGCCATGGGAAATATGTGTTTTCTGATGGTCTTAGGCGACCTTTATGAAAGGGTCATTTGACCCCCAAAAGGGTCGCGACCCACAGGTTGAGAACCGCTGTTCTAGATACTATTTCAATGTTAGATATGGGTTTGAAAATATTTTCTCCCAATCTGCAGCTTATTTTTTTTATCATCTTCATAAGGTCTCTTGCAGAGCAGAAGTTTTAAATTTTGATGAGGTCCAATGTACCAAATTTTCCTTTTAAGAATCATGTTTTGGTTTCAACTCCTTAAACATGATTACTTAAATATTTAGTGTTCTCTCTCTGAGCTGCTATTATCTCTAGTTCTTAGTATGCAAATTCTTCCCATTGCTATGAATATGAGGTCTACCTCATGTTGGTTCATCTCTTCAGCTCTTTTGTTTATTATGAGGTCATTTTTGGGGGAGGGGGTTGGTAGATATACACTGAGTGCCCAGATTATTATGATCTCTGAACACATAATAATCTGGCCACTCAGTGTGTGTGTGTGTGTGTGTGTGTGTGTGTGTGTGTGTATTAGAGGCCCAGTGCTGGTGGAACTCCTGGTTAAGAGGACAATTTGCATATTAGCCTTTTATTATATAGAATATGCACTGAGTGGCCAGGCTGAGGGAACCCATGAATTCATGCAATGGGTTTATATAAATAAAGGTATTTATATAAATACAGGTACAGTTAGTTATAGATATACTAGAAAAGACTATGGCTATCCATATACATGAAAAAGTCTAAAAGAATATATGTCAAAAAGTTGGCAGGGGTAAGTAATTGTGTTTATTTTTTCTTTATAGTTTTTGGTATAAATCCTTGTTGGGTTGGTTTTCTTTTTGCTCTCACATTAG
The DNA here is from genome assembly GCA_004026805.1 of Lasiurus borealis. Lineage (NCBI taxonomy): Eukaryota > Metazoa > Chordata > Mammalia > Chiroptera > Vespertilionidae > Lasiurus > Lasiurus borealis. The sequence continues at coordinate 10,561 of PVJN01032059.1, read as the reverse complement.
CTCTGACAGTCCTCTGAGAGACGAAGTATCTTCAAAAGCCTTATTCTCATTTTTTTCTTGGTAATAGAACGCCTAATTTTTAGCTGACTCGAGGGATGCCCAGAATGAAGCTGCATCTTCCAGCCCCCTTGAAACTCGATGGGGCCATGTGTCTACCTTCTGGTTGATGGGATATAATTAGCAGCGTCATGTGCAATTCGGCAGAAGGATCCTTGAATGGAAGATGCATGCGCTCCTTCCTTCCTTCTTCCTGCTGACTGACTGAGAAGCAGCTAAAATGGCTACAAGTTGAGCAGTTGATCATAAAAGGACAGAGAGCAGGAAAGCTGGAAGAAGCCTGAATCCATGACAACTCCATGGAACTTGCCACACCAGCCCTGGGCTTCTTATCTCTGGGTGTTTTACATGATGGTAACATGTGTGCTAAATCCACTGTTAACTTGGGTTTTATGGTACAGCCAAATCAAATCCTAACTGACGTGAAATTAGTATATAATGTATTTTTCTTTGCCTCAAAAGTAAAGAAATTATGTTATATGTTCTCTGGGAAACACATTCTGTAATTAAACTTTGAGTTAAAAAAACAAGTCCCAGAACACAATATATTACATGATACATTAAAAAAAACAAGTAGCCGAAACTGGTTTGGCTCAGTGGATAGAGCATCGGCCTGTGGACTCAAGGGTCCCAGGTTCGATTCCGGTCAAGGGCATGTATCTTGGTTGCGGACACATCCCCAGTAGGGGGCGTGCAGGAGGCGGCTGGTCAATGTCTCTCTCATTCAGTGTTTCTAACTCTCTAGCCCTCTCCCTTCCTCTCTGTAAAAAATCAATAAAATATATAAAATAAATAAATAAACAAGTAAAGCTAGCCTATTTTTTTAGGCCCACATATATGTGTAATGAAATGCAAAGAAAAGCAAAGGGTATGATAAAAGCAAAATGGAAGAGGTGGCTGCTCCAGAGAAAGGGTGGGGGATGAGACAGGTGAGGAAGACACAGGTGAATGTAAGTCACGGAAGGCTTTTAGCTCTTTTGGGTGAAGAGGTGGGTCCGTGAGTGATCTATTCCAGTAGCGGACACACGGTATAAATGAACTAAACGAAGTTTATGTAAGGACCCAGGAACCAATCACAGCCCTCGGTTCTTGGCACACTCACCATGAATCAGGACTGGGCTTAGTCTGAAGTTCACAGGGCAGCCATGAACTTGCGAAGCCGCCCGTCAGGCAGGCCTGCTTTTATTTCCAGAAACCAGGCAGCAAGGGTAGGTGTGTTTCTCTGTGTGAGTCCACCGGTGTCCCTCTGCAGGTTTTTAAAAATAAACTTCTAATTTTAGAATAGAGTTTTAGGTTTATAGAAAAGTTGCAAAGATAACACAGATTATTGTAGAACCAACATCCTCCGCCCCCTACACACACACACACACACTCCATTTGCCCCAACCACCAATCCTGTTTTCCCTGCATCTCACGTTACTATGGTGAATTTGTTTCAGTGAATGAACCCCTGGCGCTACCTTATTATCAACCTTTATCCGATTGTAAGCTTCCCGAGAGCAGGCTCCTGCATCTCAGTATTCCCCGGCACCTTGCCGCTAATCCAGCGGTTCTCAACCTGTGGGTCGCGACCCCTTTGGGGGTCGAACGACCCTTTCAAACAGGGGTCGCCTAAGACCATCGGAAAATGCAGATATTTACATCATGATGCATCACAGTAGCAACATTTCATGGTGGGGGGTCACCACCCCATGAGGAACTGTATGCAAGGGTCACGGCCTCAGGAAGGTGGAGAACCACTGCTCTAGTCGGTCTTCCACATGTGCTGGATTGAGGAGGAAATTAAACTTACGAAATGACTCAATTGTCTGCAAAAAAAAACACAAAAAATTAAGCTCCATACTTTATGATGGTGTGTCATGTGCTTTGCACACACAGCTGAAGCTGCTTCGAGATGCAGCCCTGACCTAAGTTGAGCTTCGTGCTCTCCAAAGCCATTGCTTTTCAATTATTTAAAAGCGTTTTCCTTAGAATGAGCGCAGGAAGCCGAGGGCTGAGCTGTGTTTTTTTTATTTCTTTCTTCTTTTCTTTCTTTTCTTTTTTTTCTTTCCTTCCCTGCGTTTCTTTTCAAAAGCAGGTCATGGAAAATGGATGCTATGTCTTCACATAATGCAGCCACGCTGATCCCCGGATTACAATTAGGTTACGTAACGGGCTCGGGGGCTGCTTTTCATTAAGGCTTGCAGCGGCCGCGGGGCTTTACATCGCCGGCGGGCGGAGCTGGGGGAGCCGTCCCGCTCCCCACCCCAACGCGTCCTTCCTCCCGCAGCTCCCCCTGCCCCCAGACACCCACCTAAAACCGGGGTGCCGAGGGCCGGATTTCCGTGGGGGGTCCCCAGGAGGCTGAGCCAGGGGGAGCTCTCCAGGGAGCACGTTATCAAGTTTCTGCAAGACCAGGGCTGAGTTGCGTTTCTTGCAGAACATGAATTACTTGGAATCCTTTTTCTCTCTTTTTTTTTTCCCCCAAAATGTAACCAAGGGAGGTAACAGCAATCCTAGGCGCAGCCTAGAACCCTGTATCTTTGTCAGTAAGCATCTCCGGAGGTCCAGGGCTGTCATCGAGGAGGTGTCAGAGAGAGAAAGAAGAAGGCTGCTGTCAAATCCCGTGGGGAAGACCTTCTGGATTGGGGGTGGAGGTGGGGGGAGGGGTTGTGTTGCACGGAAAACATATCAACATCTGTTCTTAAAAGTGGCGATAAAGCTGAAACCGGTGTGGCTCAGTGGATAGAGCATCGGCCTGCGGACTGGAAGGTCCCAGGTTCGATTCCGGTCAAGGGGATGTATCCTGGTTGCGGGCACATCCCCAGTAGGGGGTGTGCAGGAGGCAGCTGATGGATGGCTCTCTCTCATCGATGTTTCTAACTCTTTATTCCTCTCCCTTCCTCTCTGTAAAAAAAAAAAAAAATCAATAAAATATGTGTATATTTTAAAAAGTGGCGATAAAGCCGCATTTCCCCGAAAGGAAGTTGTTCGTGGCTGTTCAGGCAGGGATACTCTCAGCAGGAGGAGACCATGTTGGATGCTGAGCATTGAAACCACCCCCCAACGCGGGAGGAAAGCTGGAGATTGCAGCAAAGCTCTCTGAGGATGGGGCCCAGCACCCCGGGCCGTGAAGAAGCAGGGACAGCTCCCCAGAGGGTGGCCCAGCACCCACTGGCTTCTGGGAAGAAGGGCCGAGGAACGCCAGGCCAGCGTTCTGCCCGAAGGCAAGCTTCTCTTTTGAAGTGGAACGGCCGCGTGGTGATGAAAATAGCAATGCGGGAACCATTAAGAATGAACTTGGAGCCCTTTCACGTACTTGAAGGAACACCTGTCTTTGACCGGAGGGGAAACAGCCAAAGTGTACAACTCTTTCAGCAGTTAAAGTGTGTTTCTCTTCTGGTGATACACGTGGTCTCTTACAGACATTCACCGCCCAGAAGGATATTTTATTACAACAACTCTATCAAATAAGGAACAAAGAGAACGTTTTTCCTTTTAACGTATAGTTAACTTTATTTATTTTATTTTTTTAATATATTTTATTGATTTTTCACAGAGAGGAAGGGAGAGGGACAGAAAGTCAGAAACATCGATGAGAGAGAGAGACATCGATCAGCTGCCTCCTGCACACCCCACACTGGAGATGTGCCCGCAAGCAAGGTACATGCCCCCGACCGGAATCGAACCTGGGACCTTTCAGTCCACAGGCCGACGCTCTATCCACTGAGCCACACCGGTCTTGGCTAGTTAACTTTTTTTTTTAAAATTATGGCTAACTTTCAACTCCTCACATTTAATATTCATAATTCACTTCTATAAATCTTTTCACTTAAAATATAAACATTTTAAACTCTCAGGGACACTGCCGGTGTCAATGTAGGCTGTATGCCTGAATGCAGAGCCGTCGATTCTAATGATACTGCCCGTTGCTCCTGGCTTCCGCGCGGCCTAAAACTTCCCCGTTGGCGGCTGGGGAGCCTCTGATTCCTGCGCGTGTGTCCAATTTACTAATGAACTCGGTTTCATTTAGGGCCGAACCGGCGCATCTGAAAGGGTCTGGCCGCCCCGGGCAGCTGGGGAAGGAAGGGCACCGCGGTGCTCTGAGCGGAGCTGGAAGAACACCAGCGCTGGGATGAGTCAGAGGCTCTCCAAGTGTGTGGTGAGTCAGAACCGGTGCCCCCCGCCCCAACCCAGCTGTGGCAAAGGGAAGGAGCTCCAACAGGGAAGGTACTAGAGGACACGCCGCAGATCTCCTCCCTCTGACCTTCTGCCCCCCGAGTAGCACGGGCCTCACACGCGTTCCTAAGCAGGCACAGCCCAGAGGCCGTCATCTAAGCGACAGCCAGGAGGAGAGCTAGCAAAGTTCCCCGGAATCCTAACCCTGGCATGAGGGACAGCAAGAAAGGGGACAGACTGGCCAGCACCTGCTACTGGGGGTGTGATCCCCAGCCTCTAGGGGGCCAGGGAGATGCATCGGGGAAAATGTAGGAGCTCCAGGGTCTCAGAGACTGGGGTTTACATTCGAATTCTTCCTGTCACTTACCTCTGTGAGATTGGAGCGAGTCACTTAAGCACGCTGAGCCATATTTCTTTTACCAGAAGGTAGTAATCTCTTTTATCACGGGGCGGTTGGTTTGGTGGGGGGCGGGGAGGGTGCTGCAGGGTGCTACACAGGATTTCCTAGTGTTGCTTAGCTCAACATGAGGAGGAGATTCTCCACAAAATCTCTGCTGGATGAGTATCTGATGCTGCCACGAACCCACCTAGATGAAGCTGTGCTCGATACCCGGTGCACATGTTTCCCAGGACATAATTCTTTTTTATTTTTAATGTAATTATTTTTACTTTTTTAATTTTTATTTATTTATTTATTTATTTATTTATTTATTTATTTATTTATAAATATGTTTTATTGATTTTTCACAGAGAAGAAAGGAGAGAGATAGAAAGTCAGAAACATCGATGAGAGAGAGACATCGATCAGCCGCCTCCTGCACAACCCCCAATGGGGATGTGTCCGCAACCAAGATACGCGCCCCTGACCAGAATCGAACCTGGAACCTTCCAGTCCGCAGGCCGATGCTCTATCCACTGGGCCAAACCGTTTTCAGCTATTTTTACTTTTTTTTTTTAATATATATTTTATTGATTTTTCACAGAGAGGAAGGGAGAGGGAGAGAAAGTTAGAAACATCTATGAGAGAGAGACATTGATCAGCTGCCTCCTGCACGCCCCCTACTGGGGATGTGCCCACAGCCAATGTATATGCCCTTGACCGGAATCAAACCTAGGACCTTTCAGTCTGTAGACCGATGCTCTCTCCACTGAGGCAAACCGGTTTCGGCTCCAGGACATAATTCTTGAGAACCTCCCGCATCCCCCTGAGATCCGGAGCTGGCTGTCTCCTAATCTGGGAATTGTCTATGTCCTTTGAGGAAAGATGGTGTGGAAAAGCTACCAGTTGTGTTTGAGAGTGGGGATTTTTCCATTCCAGAGAGGCCGTGGACGATCCCCCAGATAGAGTTGTCAGTGCTGACATCAGGCCAGGCCTTGCGATACCGTCTCATGGCCCCTTCCCGGCATGGAGGCCTTCTTTCACAGAACGCTGTCAGCTCTCTGAAGAACAGGATGACCCTGTGAACAACACGGTCGTCAAAGGCATGACTCTGACGTTGCTTGGGAAAGACTCTTTTGCCTTGGGTGGTTTGCTCTGCAAAACACAGGATGTGGCCGAAACCGGTTTGGCTCAGTGGATAGAGCTTCGGCCTGCAGACTGAAAGGTCCCAGGTTTAATTCCGGTCAAGGGCATGTACATTGGTTTCGGGCACATCCCCAATAGGGGGCGTGCAGGAGGTGGCTGATCAATGTCTCTCTCATTGATGTTTCTAACTTTCTATCCCTCTCCCTTCCTCTCTGTGAAAAATCAATAAAATATATTAAACACACACACACACACACACACACACACACAAAAAAAAAACATAGGATGTGGTAAATGTGCTTAAAAGTGGTCCTGCACAAAGGGTCGCTGCTGCTGCTCTCTGAACCTCCTGCATGGAGAAAAGCAGAGCAGCCGAGACCGGTTTGGCTCAGTGGATAGAGCGTCGGCTTGTGGACTGAAAGGCCCCAGGTTCGATTCTGGTCGGGGGCATGTACCTTGCTTGCAGGCACATCTCCAGTGTGGGGCGTGCGGGAGGCGGCTGATCGATGTCTCTCTCGCATCGATGTTTCTGACTTTCTACCCCTCTCCCTTCCTCTCTGTGAAAAATCAATAAAATATATTAAAACAAACAAACAAACAAAAAACACAAAAAAACCCACAGGATGTGGTAAATGTGCTTAAAAGTGGTCCTGCACAAAGGGTCACTACTGCTGCTCTCTGAACCTCCTGCATGGAGAAAGGCAGAGCAGCCCGCCAGGCCAGCCAGCTCATAAAGGCTCCCTAAATTTTAATCTGGTCCGGACTCCCGTGATCGTTCGCGTCACAACAGTTGAAGTATCTAAAGCATCCAAAAAGCTCTGCCCAATAATCCCCAGGCACGTACAACCTTCACGAAACACGGCTCTGCCAGCCAACGTGCCGCCGCTGCGAGTTCACATCTTCCCGATGAGAGACTCCGAGGCTCCGGTGCTCGTGGTGGAGAGCTGCCTCTCCGCATTCCTTTGACCAGGTTTTACTGCGGGCGTGGTTTGGGGTCCACCCCACAGAAAGAATTACAGATAAGGCCCAGCAGCCCTATCTGAAACCTGTCATCTCACAGGAGGAAGTGATGACCGTCCCGAGAAAAAACGCAGGCTGAGCTCACCAGCGCGTGGGCAGAGGCCGGCGACCGTCTTCGTCATTTTTGTCATTCTCGCGGGGCCTTTGGTCGTGAAGAAACCGGCGATCGTGATGATAAAGATGTGGAGAGCAGAACAATAATGTGATTGCTCACCTCCCCGGTCACCGTCCACATCCCAAGCTCCGTGCTGGGAGCTTCATGCATATCCATACATGGCTTCCTTTGGTTTTCACAAGGCTGTTAGGTAGCGCCTTTTGGTAAAGCCGAGGACAGATGAGGGAATTAAGGCAGAGATTTTCTCTGGGAGATGCTGAAGACATTCATTTGCCCGTCCATTTGAATTTCAGCAATGTGTAAAAATGTAAGAAACAAATGTAAAAGTAATTTTTTTAAAATATATTTTATTGATTTTTTACAGAGAGGAAGGGAGAGGGATAGAAAGTCAGAAACATCGATGAGAGAGACATCCATCAGCTGCCTCCTGCACGTCCCCCACTGGAGATGTGGCGCAAGCAAGGTACATGCCCCCGACCGGAATCGAACCTGGGACCTCCCAGTCCATAGGCCGACGCTCTATCCACTGAGTCAAACCGGTCCCAGCTAATTTTTTTTTTTTTTAGTATATGTTTTTACAGAGAGGAAGGGAGAGAGACGGAGAGTTAGAAACATCAATGAGAGAGAAACATCGATCAGCCGCCTCCTGCACACCCTCCATGGGGGATGTGCCTGCAACCAAGCTACGTGCCCTTGAGCAGAATTGAACCTGGGGCCTCTCAGTCCACTGGGTGACACTCTGTCCACTGAGCCAAACCGGTTTCGGCTGTAAAAGTAATTTTTATTTTGCTTCTAGATGCTACTACAAAGTAGCCTTTGAAGGGGAAAGAAGAAAGCCAAAGCATGGCTCGAATATCAATTATGTGCCAAGCACCTTTCCATTCCTGACTTCATTTCATTGGAGCTTCCCTTTACAGGTGAAGACATGGAAGGTCAGAGAGGAGTGGAAGGTTAAGGTGAGCACAAATCTTTCTGATCCAAAAGTCCCCATTCCCTTAGGGCATGCATGGGAATAGGGGAGGGTGGGGAGGCAAGGGGAAGATATGTACACATGTAACACATTAATAAAAAATAAAAATAAATAAAAATAAAAGTCCCCATTCTTTCCAATCTACCCATGGAATTCTGGCTCGGCCACTTGCTTCTTCCCAAAGGCACTTACATTTTCTAAAACCTGGTGTCCCTTATGGTAAAATGGGGGTAAATTGCCTGCCCACCCAGCCCTTAGCATGTTTGAGAAACCACAGAAAACCAAATAGGAAATAATTTGGGTGGTCTCTAAAAATGAAAGAGGCACAGATTCCCAAATAGCAAATCATCCAAATTCAAGTAAAGGAGATACAACTATGATACAACTAGAAAAGTTAGGTGTTATTCCATCTGTTTGAGTAAAATGCTGGGCGCACAGAAGAGAGACAACTCCTGTTGCTTAGGTGAGCCATGGAAGAGTCCATCTAGAACAGCGGTTCTCAACCTGTGGGTCGTGACCCCTTTGGGGGTCGAACGACCCTTTCACAGGGGTCGCCTAAGACCATCGGAAAATGCAGATATTTACCTTACGATGCATAACAGTAGCAACATTTCATGGTTGGGGGAAACCACCACATGAGGAACTGTATGCAAGGGTCTCGGCCTTAGGAAGGTTGAGAACTACTGGTCTAGAAGGCGACATTTGAGCTAATGCTTTCGAATAAGGAAGATGCATTCGCTTAAAGAAAAAGAGAGAGGAAAAAGGAAAAAGGGAGGAGGACATTGAAAGAAGTAACCACAGAGGTGAGAAAGAAGATAAAGTGTCCAGGACAGAGGGAGCTGTAGAGAATGGGCTTGGTCGACGAGGAGGCTGACACGATCAGACCAGGCAGAGAAGGCCTTGGAGGCCACGCTAAGGCCTTTGGACTGAATTCTGCAGACGGTTCGGAGCCACCCAGGGTGACTTTACCCAAAGAGCCCGTAAGGACAAAGAGTCTGAACGGGGCCTTTTGCCACCCTGTTCTTGCGATGATCACAAAGTCCCATGTTCAGAACATCACAGTCTGTTGCCATGGAAATAGTAATGGGCCTCACTATGGGAATAAATTATCCTCATCATGATACCTTTCTTCCGAGGAACTCAAAAGTGTTTGTTGTATGTGTTTTCTCCTCTTTCTTTTTTTAATAGAAGCACCAGATGGTGGTGAAGGGAGAGGAGAAAGCCTGAAGACTGTTGCATTAAAGGAGCTTTCAAAGGAATAGAAGGAAAAACACAAGTTGAATTTTGAAAGGTTTTAATCAAAACAGATGGCTGAACATCTCAGCCTGAGGGAAGGGGGGAAATTATCTCAGAAGCCATCTGAAGCGGGAGCTTCTTCACCCTGGTTTCCTGGGTCCCTGTCTGCTGCCTTCCTGCCGGAAGCCGGTTCGAGCCGGCTAATGAGGAAGGAGAGGGGAGTGTGTGTCAGGAAGTGTATGTCAGGCACAGGAATTAATATTGCGAAGACACCCTTGTGATGGATTTACTATAAATACTGATTTATTCATGCGATCTTTATTTCTCAGCTAAAAAAATTAAATAACCAACGGACAATTTTTCATTTTCACCAAATTGTACTCACTGTTCCCACCCTAGGGGTGGATGCAAACTATTATCTTCTCGTGCATCTACTTTGTACACACTTTCCTCTGTCACCCTATTTTTAAAATACATATATATTTTATTGATTTTTCATAGAGAGGAAGGGAGAGGGATAGAGAGCCTGAAACATCGATGAGAGAGAAACATTGATCAGCTGCCTCCTGCACACCCCCTACTGAGGACGTGCCCGCAACCAAGGTCCATGCCCTTGACTGGAATCGAACCCGGGACCCTTCAGCCCATAGGCTGATGCTCTATCCACTGAGCCAAACCAGTCAGGGCTGTCACCCTCTGTTTAACTGCCTACTTTAATTCAGTCTTGGCACTGGAATAATGCCTGTAAGGTCCATATTGTTATGCCCTGTTCCAGAGGAAGACCAGGCCTGCAGAGATTGGCAACTATGCCCAGGTGAGTTCTCAGTGGCAGAGGCCAAGCCCGGGCTCCGACTCGCTGGGACATTTCCCCGAATCCCGGCAGAGTCCCGGCACTGGCACCTGAAAACCAGGAGAACCTGGGAAGGAAGCTCTTCCTCCACTCTGGGCCTGTCTCCCCTCCAGGACAGGAAAAGCTGTGCCAAGCCCGGCGTCCTTCCTGTAAAGGCGTGGCCACGGGGCGGGACGTGGATCCGAAGGACGGTAAACCCTGGGCACATCTTCTGCTACTCTGTGCTCCGCACGGGGGACCTCGGGCCTCTGTCTTGCCAGGCTACCCGGGCTATTTTGGGTGAATCAATTGTGTGTATGCGCAAAAGTTTGAAATAGCTGTTTTTAACAATTATAAAGTCCAAATGGCAGAGGAAAGGTAGGGCATTGAGGTGCTCAAAATGGTTATGTTTCTACAACATGGAGCCGAAACAGGTTTGGCTCAGTGGATAGAGAGCATCGGCCTGCGGACTGAAAGGTCCTGGGTTTGATTCCGGTCAAGGGCATGTACCTGGGTGGCGGGCACATCCCCAGTAGGAGGCATGCAGGAGGCAGCTGATCCATGTCTCTCTCTCATCGATGTTTCTAGCTCTCTATCCCTCTCCCTTCCTCTCTGCAAAAAGTCAATAAAATATATAAAAATAAATAAATA
>PVJN01032058.1:0-24413 GCA_004026805.1 Lasiurus borealis | reverse complement strand
TTCTCAGAAAATTGGCTCTCGCCGAGACCAGTTTGGCTCAGTGGATAGAGCGTTGGCTTTTGGACCGAAAGGTCCCGGGTTCGATTCCGGTCAAGGGCATGTACCTTGCTTGGGGGCACATCTCCACTGTGGGGCATGCAGGAGGCAGCTGATCGATGTCTCTCTCTCATCGATGTTTCTGACTTTCTATCTCTCTCTCCCTTCCTCTCTGTAAAAAAATCAATAAAATATATTAAAAAAAAAAAAGAAAGAAAGAAAATTGGCTCTCACAGGGCACACATGGCGGGTGTCGAGGGGAAGAAGAATTCTGAAGGCAGATAACTTTGCGAGACACTAGCTTAATGGCACCTAAGCAGGTTTCTCTTCTGCAGGCGTTCTCGGAGCGCTGAACAGAGTTATGCACTTGAAACTCTCCAATGAGAAATGGGAGTCTGCAGCGTGTCCTAAACCTCTCCATTCTGGGAGACCTTCCCCAGCTGGGAAGGTTGTGTCCAGAAATGGGGCATCGGTCCACACAGCAAGGAGACCACCACCTAAGGAGGCCTCAGCCTAGAGTTCTAAATACCCGAGACTGCTGCACTGTAGCCATTCTGGCCTTCCCTGCTTTATCCCAAGTGGCAACTGAACAGGGCGCAGCCACTGCTCTCTGTAGTCCCTCTCAGTGTCCCCACACAATCCTGCTGCGTGAAGTCCATCTCCAAGTTCAAGTTCAAGGCGTTACATAATCTGAGGCCGAGGGAAGAGGGTCACCTCCTCAGCACTGAGGACACTGGCCCTCCCATCCCCACCCTGGAGCAGCTCCTGAGCACAAGTGGGCCGAGCTAGATTTCCCCTCTCCGCCAGGTCTCTGCTGCGGAGTGCAGTAAATTCCCAGAGAGCGGACCTTGGGTCCTGCGATTACCCTTTTGTATGTTATGTACTTAAAACAAAAGCCCATGATAAATGTGGAGGCTGTCACTAAAGGTGTAAGGAAAGGCTAGGATCTAGGACAGACCAAAAGCCTTCGCAGTTTCCTGAGAGACAGGGCAAGGGGCTGGGGCCTTTTTCCAGAAGAACTGACCTCCAGGTTCACAGGTCATGCAGATACAAGCGGGTTCTACCCTGCTGCTGCCACGTCAGGCAGTGGTGAGTGATTTCTCCTCAGGTGGTGACCAGATAGTGAAATGATTCTCACTTCACATACAAGCTTACCCAGAGTGTTTTATCCTCGGGGCACCGTGGACTCTGAACGCTTTGAACCAGAATGAAGAAGAGAATCCCAGGATGACCCTAAGACAGTAACCATGGGAGCCAACGAATCTTGATGATTATAAGCACTTACTAGGTGACAGATACGTGTGGTCCAATGGCCAGAGAGAAGAGCTAACTGCACATGCGTGTGTAGGGCTGGGATGAATCCTAGCCAGCCCATTCCTGCAGGCTGCTTGTTCAGCTGGGCCTGGGGAAACTGAGCAATGTCTGCAATGTCAGGAATTTGATCCACCCCGGCCTTACCCACCCTGCAGCTGCGTTGAGGCCCTGGGAAGATTCACGCAAGTATAAAGCTCGATGTGGATTTGCTTTTCTTTCTTTTTTTTTCCCCCCATACGTTCCTAGATTCTTACAAAATAATGACCCAAAGGTGAACTGGTAAGTAATTACATTTCATTACTCTACTGTCAAGAAAATTGTTCCTATGTCATCTCCGTCCTCCCCACAAACCAAATGATATCTAAGAGGGTTTTTTGTCTCTGAAATTAGATCTTCTTATTTCCTTTTTTTAAATATATATTTTATTGATGTTTTACAGAGAAGAAGGAGAGGGATAGAGAGTTAGAAACATAAATGAGAGAGAGACATCGATCAGCTGCTTCCTGCAATGCACCCCTCCCCCCCCCCTGAGGACGTGCCCTCAACTAAGATACATGCCCTTGACCAGCATTGAACCTGGGACCTTTCAGTCCTTTCAGTCCTCAGGCCGAGGCTCTATCCACTGAGCCCAACCGGTTTCGGCTAGATGTTCTTATTTCTTGTTTGAAAATTTTATTTTTGTTTCTTATTAAACTTATTGGGGTGACATTGGTTAATAAAATTATACAGGTTTACCCTGGCCAGTATGGCTCAGTTGGTTGGGCATCATCCCATACATGAAAGGGTTGCTGGTTTGATTCCCAGTCAGGGCACATGCCCAGATTGTGAGCTTGATCCTCGGTTGTAGGCGAGCAAGAGGGAGTCTGTCAGTGTTTCGCTCTCACATCCATGTTTCTCTCTCTCCCTTTCCCTTCCTCTCTCTCTAAAATAATCAATTCTAAAAACTTTTTAAAAAATTATATAGGTTTCAGATATACAGTTCTATAATACATCATCTGCATATTGTATTGTGTTTGTATTTCTTTTTCATCAACACATTTGAAAGAACAGGCACTGCCGATGACCGTAGAAAGTCTGGCCGAGAGCTCTCCCACAGTTGATTGGCCACTTCCGGCACGTTCCCTACTGGGGATTGAACCCACAACCCAGACATGTGCCCTGACCCAGGATCAAATCGTGACCTCCTGGTTCATAGGTTGACACTCAACCACTGAGCCACACCGGCAGGGCGGAAAGGCTTTTTTATTGCAGTAAAATTCACATAACAAAAATTTGTCATTACTGACATTTTCTCTCCCCAAATTGTGCAACCATTACCACTATGGAGTTCTAGGACATTTCATCATTCCCAAAAGAAGCCCCATACCCATTAAGCAGTCACTTCCCATTACCCCTCCCTGTAGCCTCTGGCAACCACTAATCTGCTCTCTGTCTCTATGGATTTTCCTAGTCTGAATATTTCCTATAAATGAAATCATACAACTATGCGGCCTTTTGTGACTGGCTGCTTTCTAGTCCACGGTTTCGGGAAGGCCTGAGCTCGCAGTGCTCTTCAGGATGTGCTGTGGGGTCCCTCTGTAAAAAAAGAATGTGGTTCTTGTTGACATGAAAGTTATGGTTTCAAGCCCAGACTTACAGAATGGGAATCTTTTGAAGAGAAAACCTGGAATTTATATTTTTAAAACACTTTCCGGACAATTTTGATGGCCCCAAATTTGAGAATCACTGAACTGGATGGGGCTAGAAGAAAGGTGAGGGAGAGGAGAGTAAATGCCTAAGGTTGATGAGGCCTAAGAGCCACCCTCATGCTGACCTGCTGTCGACTTTCTCCTCTGCTCTGGGAGTGGGAAGGGGGAGTTAGGTTTCGCTTTGGGATCCAAGTGCCAAATGGGGTCACCCTAAAGTCAGATGGGTACCACCTCCTCCTGCAGGACTGGGAACTTCCAAAAGGTAAGGATACTTGTATGACCCTCGGGGACTGTGCACAGTGGTTAAGAATTTCCACACGCTGTTCGTTTTTGACTGATGATGGTTGTTTTGAAATGTGAAAGTATAGCACATCAGTCATAAAGCAATGACTGTTTATGTGCATTTTCACAGCATTAAGCAATACTTCTTTGTGCTGAGAATCAACATTATTTACTTTGGGAATCTTTCCCAGATTTCTGTTAACTCATTCACACATAGTTTCTCCTCCCAGCCTTGTGACTCAGTGAATTTTTCCCCAGTTGGGTCATATACAGACCCAGACTAGAACACTACACTAGTAAGGATCGTGGAAGACCGCCCTGCTCCAAGTACACCCCCAAATCAGCATTTTCCTTCTTCACGCTCTGCGGGGACTCATCTAAGAATGAGTAGCTCCCCACCTGTTTTGGTTTTCCACTGCATTTAACAAGTCTCTGCAAACCTTAATGACTTAACTCAACACCATTTTTTTTTTTTTTTTTAGTTTTCACCACTCTGGATTGTCTGAGCCCAGTTGAGCAGTTCTGTTCTATGAGATGCCATATGGGGCTACAGCCATCCGGGGGTTCAACTGGTCTGAAGAGTCCAAACTGACTCACTTTGTGGCTGGTAGCTGAGGCTGGGGCTGTTGACGGAAATGTCTACACAAGGTCTCGTTATGAGGCTTGGGCTTCCCACACTTTGGCAACTGGGCTAGGAGAGGGAATAACTTCAGAGCAAGTGGTTCAAGGAACTGATTTGGGGTTAGACCCTGGTTCTAAGGCCTTGGATACAGTTTGTAATCTCTTGGAACCTAAGCTTCTTCATCTACGGAATGAAAGACAATGCCTTCCTCATCAGATTGATGTGAAGATGAAGCGACATAATATATGCAAAGCCTTATACCCAGGGCTTTGTAACCAGGATTGGATGATGATCATGGACACACTGACACCTCGTCCTGAATGTAGGTGCTAAATCTCTGCATTCTTTTCCCCAGGCTCCTATAGACTCCTGCGATGCCGCCCCTGACCTGAAAAAAGGGGGGAGGTGGCCCTTTCTAATGGGATCCTTCACAACTAAATGCAGAAATCAGAAACTCTGACGTGACTCTTTGGAATTTATCTTAAAGGGGGAAAAAAAGTCTTACAAGTATTGAAAGATGTTTGTAGAAATATTTTTTTGCAAAAGTGTGAATAACAGGTTATCGATAGCATATTATCAACCTAAACATCTACTGCTATCAATAGGGGACAGGATATGATACATCCATATTCTACTGGGTGTTAACTGCTTTTAGAGTATGGAGCATCTGATTAGCCTTCCTTTTGCCGGGGGGGGGGGGGGGGGTAATTCTAAGGCAGTAAAGAAGCACCCCTGCTTTCTGGCTACAGAAGTGGGGAAAAGGTAGCTATGCCCACTGCCTGCTCCCTGGAAGGTAAAGTACAGGCATGTGAGCCCAGTGTGGCCAATGAGATGCTCCTGCCCAAGGCTTTGCCCACAAAGGCACAAAAATAGTTAGTGGTTGCCAAGCTGGCATTGGAGCCTGGATGCCATCCGTGTCTGGTGGAGCAGAGCCACCTCAGTGACCTAGACTGCTCACCTTGGAACTGTTTTGTGCAAGAGACATACACTTCTGCATTCGTTGAATCACTCTACATTGGGCTTTCTTTGTTACAGCAGCTTAGCTTACCCTATTTGTGGCGATTTTAAAACGTGGCCACAGATTCCTTGGCACTCCGCCCATTGAAAGGCACAGCCTTTGTCCACACCCCTTAAATTGGGGGGCAGGCTGATGACTACTTGGTCAGTGACTACCATGGGAGTGACTTCTCAAGCGAGGTCATGAGAGGCACACCGCTCCCTCCCTGCTGGCTGGAACACTAGCTCCTGGGGCCACGCTGGAGGGCTGAACCTCCTCAAAAGTCAGACTACCCAGCCGAGACCGGTTTGGTTCAGTGGGTAGAGCATTGGACTGCGGACTGAAGGGTCCCAGATTCGATTCCGATCAAGGGCATGTACCCTGGTTGCGGGCACATCCCCAGTAGGGGGCGTGCGGGAAATGGCTGATCAATGTCTCTCTCATCGATGTTTCTAGTTCTCTATTCCTCTCCTTTCCTCTCTGTAAAAAATCAATAAAATATATATATAAAAAAAAAGTCAGACTATCCAGAGGCTGCCACACTGTGAGGAAGCCCAAGCCACAGGGAGAGGCCAGGTATGGGCACTCCTGCCAACTGTCCCAGCTCAGCCCAGGGTTCAAATCATCCCAGCCCGATCTCCAAACGTGTGAATGAAGAAACCTCCAGTTAATGCCATGACCCCAACCCCGCCCCAGCCTACACCTCACTCCCACTTTTTCCAGCGGAAGTTGCAGATGTTGTGGCATCATTCCTGCTGTGCCATGTGAGTTCCTGACCCACAGACTTCATGAGCATTTTAAAATGGTGGTGCCTTTATTCCACTAATATACATGCACTAAGTGTTGTGGCATTGTAACAGCTCATAGACCTCTGAGTTAACCACTACGCTCCCAAAAACTCCTCTTTGCTGATTATGTTCACGAGAGTTAGTTAATGCTGTTGCAATCAAGAATCTTGACAATTGCCGAAACCGGTTCGGCTCAGTGGATAGAGTGTCGGCCTGCGGACTGAAAGGTCCCAGGTTCGATTCCGGTCAGGGGCATGTATCTTGGTTGGGGGCACATCCCCAGTTGGGAGAGTGAAAGAGGCAGCTGATCGGTGTCTCTCTCTCATCGATGTTTCTAACTCTCTATCTCCCTTCCTCTCTGAAAAAATCAATAAAATATATTTTAAAAAAGGAAGAATCTTGACAATAAAACACTATACAATCCTTATACTGATATAACTCACCCAACTAGCGTGTCTCAGTGGTTGAGCATTGACCTCTGAACGATGAGGTCACGGTTTGATTCCCAGTCAGGACACATGCCTGGGCTGCGGGCTTGATCCCCAATAGGGGGCATGCAGGAGGCATCTGATCAGTGATTTTCTCTCATCATTGCTGCTTCTATCTCTCACTCTCCCTTCCTCTCTGAAATCAATAAAAAAATATTTTAAAAAAAATTGATATAGTGCTACATAAACTCACAAAAATATGTTCACGGTTTAGTTTTAAGTGAAAACGGCAAATTCTAACACAATAAGTACAGAATCGTCCCGTTTTTGTAAAATGAAATTATTACTTTTGCATAGAATAAATTCTGCAGTACCATATTATTTTCAGGTATTGGAATTATAGGTATTTTTCCTTATGTTTGCCTGTTTTCTAGTTATTTCAAATAATGAACATAATTACACAGAGACTTGTATAGCTTTTTAAAAATTAAAAATAAATAAATAAAGCCAGGGTTATAGATCAAAGAATTTGAGAGTGCCAGGAATACCTCTTCACCTCTGGGAAATTTACACCTTCCCCAAGCAGAGACCCCAAAGCACAACCTTCAGGGAGTGAGGTAGCCCCTGATAATTCCTCCCCTTCCTATAAGCATATGCTGTTCCTCACATCTGGAAGTACTTTATTTCCCCTTTCTTAAATCTGGGCTACTCCTGTGGCTGCTTTGGCCAAGGCAATGCAGCATAAGACGTTGACGTCCCATCTCCAACCTTAGAAGACCGGAGGCTTCTGTTTCCTTCCTCTTACATTCTTGTCCTTGGGGTGTTCCCTCTCAGAACCTAGCCCAGCCATGTGGAAAGGTCACATGGAGGAGAACCAAGGCTCTCCCCTGGCAGCCTCAGCTGAGCTTATGGCCAGCAGCTGGCACCAGCTGCCAGCCGTGTGCCTGAATCCTCTGGGATTCCTGCCCGTGCCGACCCAGGGCACGGTGACTCTAACCCACACTGGGTGGGGCCAGCCCTGTGAGATCCCATGTGGGAACCCCTTTCACATCCCCTTGGTTCAGAGTTCCGGTTCAGAGTTTGGGTTTCGGAGAAGGCCCCACACAAATGAAGAGACTAGAAGAGAAAAGCATTAATTTGGGAAATGGGGGCCAGGCGGAAGCCAAAGAGAGGACTAGGCTTTGCTTTGGTCTTGCCATCCCTTTTATTCAGGTTGGGATACACCCATTGCCCTGAGGCAGGCAATTCCAGTCACAGGCAGATTCTCTTATCAGTGAGGATTTACATGATTATTTGGTGCGGAAGTTGCTTCAGCTACCATTGTCTCAGTTAGATAGGGAGTGGCTGCAGTAGATAGAGCATTGGCCTGTGGATTGGAAGGTCCCAGGTTTGATTCCTGTCAAGGGCATGTACCTTGGTTGTGGGCACATCCCCAGTAGGAGATGTGCAAGAGGCAGCTCATCGATGTTTCTCTCTCATCGATGTTTCTAGCTCTCTATCCTTCTCCCTTCCTCTCTGTAAAAAATCAATAGAATATATATAGTTTAGATAGGGAGTGATTGGCTCTGACCTTTCAGAGCTTCAAGGTTGACCAGCCTTCCGGGTTCCTTGTCCATACCTTTCTAATTAGTGAGACAATGATTAGTTTCCGGCTATCCCAGACTCATGGGAGGTACTAAAATGGTAGTGTTTTTCGCCATTAGATTTTGGGGTAGCCAGCCTCCAAGATAGTTCCTCCTGGTACTCACACCCTCTTGTAGTCCTTCTGCTGTGTGACTAATTGAAAACAGCAGAAGTAATACATTGTCTGTTACTTCCAAGATTAGGTGGTAAAAGGCATGGTTGCTTCTGCCTGGGTCCCTCACAGATCACTCTTCATGCCCTTGGAGAGCAGTCCACATAGGATGACCAACTGGTCGCTGCCTCACATCCTGAAAACCCCCTCAATCCTGGGCCAACTGGGATGGTGACCCAATTCCACATGATGAGGGACTGAGGCCTGTGGACAGCAGTGAGCAAGAAACCAAGGTCTCCCACCAATAGCCACAGGAGGGAACCACTTTGGAAGCAAGTCCCCCAGCCTCAGTCAAGCCCCAGGGGACAGCTGGACTGCAGCCTCATGAAAGACCCAGATCCAGAACCCCAGGTAAGTTGCCCCCTAAAAACTGTGTGAGATATGAAAGCTTAGTCCTTTTGAGCTGCTAGATTCCGGTAATGTGTTAAACAGCAATAGGTAACTTACACAGGTGGTTTGTTACAGCCTAAGAGGTAACAGAAACGAGGAGCATTTCAGATCGGGTCCTGCATCCTGTTGTAAACAGCTGTGATGATCTTTCTGTTTGGGGAATTCTTCTCTTTCCTGAAAATCAGCCTGAGGGATTTTGCTTTTTGAGTTCCTGAAGAGCAGAGCAGAGCAGAGCTGGGCGGGGCCCCTGCCTGCCAGCTCTAATTGTTTTCCAGGCTCTAACAATAAACCTCTGGGGCTCAGAAGGTCCTCCCACCTCTCCATTTCCAAAGGCTCTCAGAGGCTGCCCTGATTTCCCTGAAGAACGGAAGTGCTCACCTGGGCCCCTTAGACAGCCTTCTCTGCTGGAAAGCAGCCCCTAGGCTCCAGCAACATGGCCATCTGGGTGCAGAGAGCGATGCACAGGGCGCAGGGCGTGCACATGGGCTGTGGGGACCTGAGGGGTCGTGATCTAAAATCTTTCCAACGAGGCACCCAGGTATTGGAGATTTCACCTGTCAAGGGTGATTAATTCACAGGGGACGGAAAATTTATTTATTCAGCAGCACCTCCTTCTGAATGAGTCTATGGAAGGCATTCTTTCCTGCCCAGAGTCGCAGAAGAGCAGTGGGAACGCAACCCAGGGAGTCAAAGAAGGCAAAGCTGACCTTGGCTCCACCTCCTAATGCTGGGTTACACTGCCCTAGGGCTGCAGGCCTGCGCACGTGCAAGCACCCAGCATGCTCCAGGGTGGGCTGCTGCCTGCACCAGGGACGCAGGGAACCATAGCAAAGCAGAGGATTCTACAAGTTACGTGGAATGAGCTGTTTCTCGGCTGTTGTAACAAGCCACCACAAACTGGGTGGCTTAAAATATCAGGGACTTGTTCTCTTCTAGTTCTGGAGGGTAAAAGTCCAAAATTGAGATGTCAGCAGGATTGGTTCCTTCTGCGGGTGTGAGGGAGTCTGTTCCAAGCCGCTCTCCTGGCTTCTGGTGGTTTGCTGGCACCCCGATCTCTGCTTTCACGTTCACGTGGCATTTTCCCTGTGTGCGCATTGCTGTGTCCATGTTTTCCATGTTAATGACCTCATCTTCAGTTGGTCATCTGCAAAGATCCCATTTCCGAATAAGTCACATTCGCAGGCACTAGGAGTGAGGATTTCAACATCTTTTAGGAGAAGACACAACTCATAACACTGAGCATTTGGGAAGAAACAGTTAATAATTTCAAATGCCTTGAAATTCCAGGCATTTGACATGATAGTCATTTTATATACACTTTTCCTAACCCTCACAGTAAGATTTCCCAATATTACAGGTCTTTTCCTTATTCACATAGCTAGAAAATACAGGCTCTGGAGTCAGATAGCCTGGCTTCACCACTTAGCTGGGAGGCCTTGGACAAGTTCATTAACCTCTCTGTGCCTCTATGTCCTCATTGGTAAAGTGAGGATAATAGTACCTCCACCCATGCTGAGTTGTTGAAAGAATTTTAAAAGATAATGCACAGAGCCTGGCACAGCATTACTGAACTCATGGTAGCTGTTATGAGCTGCCAAAAACTCATAATCTCAGGTGACTACCAGAGGTTATTTGCAAGCTTGAATCCAGCCAGCTGTGGTTCAGTTGGTTCAGTGTCATCTTATGCACCAAGAGGTCACTGGTTTGATTCCTAGTCAGGGCACATGCCCAGGTTGCAGGAGGCAGCCAATGGATGTTTCTTTTTCATCACTGTCCCTCTCTCTCTCTTTCTCCTTCTCCCTTCCTGTCCCTCTCTCTCTCAGAATCAATAAAAACATATTTTTAAATGCCTTATTAAAATCACTTAAACAACAACATAACAACAAAACCCTATACCACTTAAATCCCTATCTCCTTAGTTCTGATTCCTTCACTCTTCCCTCTTAAATCCAGCATGACTGAATGTCAGCCACTCCTGCATCCATGATCTCACTGCATCCTCATGGTATCCCCTGAGAGGTGAATACTTCTGGGTATATTTTCTGGATGAAGGAACTGAGATACAGAGAAGTAAGGTGACTTGACCAAGGTCACCCACCAAATTAAACATTCTAGTCCAGCTCTGCGGATTCTAGTATTTTTCCCACTACGTTGCCTGTCATCGAGGGAACAGACATAATAGCTTGCAAATAACCTCTGGTAGTCACCTGAGATTATGAATTTTTGGCAGTGACCACTCTGAGACTATGGCAGGAGTCTGTTTCCATGAGAGTCAGCTCCTGGCAGGTTCAGATAGCTCAGTCCAGCAGATCTGTTGTTAATTCTTTTTTTTTTTTTAAAGCAATTTTTAAAAAAATAAACTTTATTGATTTTTTACAGAGAGGAAGGGAGAGGGATAGAGAGTTAGAAACATCCATGAGAGAGAGACATCAATCAGCTGCCTCTTGCATGCCCCCTATTGGGGGTGTGCCCAAAACCAAGGTACATATGCCCTTGACCGGAATCGAACCTGGGACCTTTCAGTCCTCAGACCGAGGCTCTATCCACAGCTAAATCGGTTTCAGCTGCTATTAATTCTTAAGAAGGTCCTTGAGAAGGAAAATATCTCTCCTCTCTCTCTCTCTCTCTCTCTCTCTCTCTCTCTCTCTCTCTCTCTCACACACACACACACACACACACACACACACACACACACACACACACTGCCTCTGAGGCCTCACCCCTGGGACAAAACAACTAACCATTGAAAGGGGATGGGCTGTATAAGATTTTTTAGATAGAAAACCTGAAGAGTGAGAACTGGCTGCTAAGCCCAGTCCAAAGCTCCTTTGCAAGCCAGTGCTGGGCAGAGAAGAGTCCAAAAGACAACAACAAAATGTCAACACCTCAGTGATGGATTCTCTCAGGGTTGTCAGGACAGAAAGAGAGCCCAAGCAGCTAAGTCCTCAGGGACCTTTCCCTGATCCTCCTTCCGTCACCTCTGCCATAGCCTCTTCCCACACACAGTTCAGCCTGCAAATACTAAGGAGAGTGGACGCAGTGAAATGGCTGCACACAGGCCTCATCTGGCCCCTAGACAAGTTTTATTTGGCCTGTACATAGCTTTTTAAAAATTATTTTTATTTTTCTTAATTGGAGAGAGGGAGAGAGAAACATTCACTTATTTATGCATTCATTGGTTAATTTTTGTATGTACCCAGACTGGGGATCAAACCCACAACCTTGGCATGTCAGAACAACACTCCAACCAACTGAACTACCCAGCCAGTATGTTAAGTATGTAGTTGTTAACATTTTAAAAGGAATAAGGATCACATAGAATCTGGATATCTTTTTGCTTCTTTTGCAAAACAGAAGGTTCTGGCAAAGTGCCTCTGATCCCTGAGTGGTAACTGAGTTGAAGTTGAGTAGTGGCTGCCTCCAGGTTGGTTATTTTTATGCCAAAACTACTTGACTCTTTCATCTCCCCTGCCTGGCCCCAAAGGTCATTTGAGTTTTTAACTAGGGCCTTTGGCCTAACAAATAAAATACATCTGGCCTCCCCTTGGCATTCAAAGATCTTCACAGTGTGGCTTATTCAGACTTACCATCCATTTCAAATGTATTTACCCCTTCATTCCCAAACAGGATCCTTATTCTCTCACCTTCATGCCATTGCTAGTGCTTTTGTATTTTCTCTAAGATGCCTTTCATTCCAGCTTGATCTGGGAATTCCTCCACACCTCTTGTTTATTTGTTTGTTTGTTTATTATTTATTTAAGAATTTTTGTGAGTTTGAGCCAAACTGTTGACAATTGTTGGGAAGCAGAATCTCAACAGATTGGGATAATGCTCCAGAGAATGGGAGTTTTTCATCTTGCTTTATACATTACAATCAAAGGAGAAGGTGTAAGTGGGTTACATGATAGATGAGGGAGATGGAGAAAGCACAGAGGGGAAACCCCTGGGGTTAGATAAAAAGGAAAATGATAGACACATATTGTACTTCTTTTACTTAGGCGGGGACAGGATAGTTCACAGCTTCCACACCCACTAATGTCCATCTGAAGGCCTTCTCAGAGTCTCCCAGACAGACAGAAGCTTCCTTTCAAAAGCACCTTGTTCTTTTGAACTACTACTTGTTCTGGATTTTCACAGCGTCACACATTTGCATAACATAATTTATCTTCCTTTAATTCACGGCCTTCCTGGTAAATTATTCCCAATGAGCCCAGCCTTCAATGAATGGGAAGGCCATCCTGACCCTCCAACCAACCCGGTCACCAGATAAATACCACTGAGTGACCTCGTTAATGCCACGCAGAGCGGAAGAGTTGCCTGGCTGAGATTTGTACAAATTCCTCACTTTTTTGACAATTGTGAGAAATAACAACAGGGTTGTTGTGTTAACCCACTAAGTTCTAGGCCAGTTTGTTACATAGCAATAATTAGAACAGTTTGCAAAGCAAAAAAAAAAGTTTTTAATCTTGTTAATTATTTTCTTCAAGTTTTGTTACAAAGTTAAATATATGTATAATACATATACAAACACATACAGTTTGTTTATTTTAAAATTAAATCTTTATTGTTACCTATGTCCTATATTTTCTCCCATTGACTCCTGGCCTGCCCCTGCTCCCCGCTCTAGGGGGAGCACCACCCTGTTGTCTGTGTCCATGGGTTACACATATATACATACAAATTCTTTGATTGATCTCTTCCCACTCACCCACCCTTCCCTCTAAGCACACAATTTAGAGAAGTAGAAGTAAACTAATGTTATTGAGTTCCTAATCTTATTTCTGCCTGGTACTTTCACGTGCATTATCTTATCTAATACTCAAGATAATCCAGTTTATATTATTATTTACATTTTTTAAAAAAAGAAATTAAGCAACTTGCAAATCATTGCAAAGCTCATGAGTGGGGCAAGTGGGAACTGAGCACTCAGTTCTATCCAGTTGGGATACCCATGTTTTTGTCACCATCTCACATACCCACACCACCTCTCTTGGCTCAGACAGTGATCTACATTCCACTAAATGTGGCATCATATGTGGTTTTCCATGTTGCTGCAAAGCCTTCAAAGCCTTCCTTTTAAATGGCACCATAGTATCCCAACTATAGTTTATACACTATTTCCTATTGTTGAGTATTCACATTCCTTCCAAATCTTTCTGCCATTAAAAGAAATTCTGGCCCTGGTTGGTTTGGCTTGGTGGATGGAGTGTCAGCCTACGGAGTGAAGTTCCCAGCTTCAATTCCAGTTAAGGGCAGATGCCAGCGTTGCAGGCTCCATCCCCAGAAGAGGGCATGTAGGAGGCAGCCGATCAATGATTCTCTCATCATTGATATTTTTATCTCCCTTTCCCCTCTCCCTTCCTCTCTGAAATCAATAAAAATGTAATTTTTTAAAAACGGAATTCTGACAGTTGCATCAGGCTGTTAGGAGTAGAAATGAGGGAGAGGTGGGCCATTTGGGGGGTTTCTTTGCCATTAAAAGTGACCTCATCTACAGAACTGCTCCTTTAGCTCCCTGCCCACCTGCCCTCTCCACCCTGACTGTCTTAATGAATCTGGTTACACAGTCACCTAAGGAGAAGGTCATGTAGCAGGTGGAGCAAAGAGAGGGGAGAAAAACAATCTCTTGGAACTCATGCCCGATTCAGGCCAAATGAGCTCATCACCTTTTAACAACTTAATGCAGCCTTTATCCATCTTAAAGAGCTTTGACAGCTGGGAAAATCAAGATTATGTCAGGTCTCCGTTGGTTTTGAAAAGATTATAAATCCTCTATTTCAAAAGTGCCAAGTGATAGGTTTATAAATCCTGTTAAGAATTTTAGCTTTCATCCTGAGAGTAAGCCATTGAATGGTTTTAAACAGGAGTGATGACCTGGGCTGATGGTTTGATCTAGAAAGAACACCTGGAGGGCAGTAGGATTTAGGGATTAAGGGGATGGAGGGTGGGGGACAGGGAGGACTCCAGCATGACTCTAGAATACCCCCAGGATAACTGGGTGGGTAGGATGAAAAGCAGGAAGGAAAGGGAATGGCAGGACAGTAGTTCCCTTTGGACCAGATAAATTTGGGGTGCCTGAAAGCAGGGTTTGGGGCAGGTGGACTTCCAGATACTGTTCCTAGGATTCCTGCTGGCTGGCTAGAGACTCAGACTAGGAAAGAGGACCAGTCCAGGAAATTAGAGGGATCTAGAAAGTCACAGCTGACCCAGCAGGAGAACTGGGAACACTGGGAAAGATCATGTTCCAAAAGACATCTTCAAATCAGTGGCTCAGATAGAAATTTCCTCTAATATCATCTGGTGAAAATGCTAGAAAGCTCAGTCCTTAACTCACTCTGTCTGCACCTTCGGAAGCAACTTTCCAGAGCCTTTGGAGGTGCATTTTTGTTATTTTTGTTACCTTTCCTTGCCTCTTATTTTGCTACCTGTATTTTTCCTTTTTTCTATTTAAGCCTTTTGTGGGGGTTTTCCTCCCCCTTTCTTTGCTCCACATAAGATATCTATCTATACTAATAAAAGAGAAACATGCAAATTGACTGTACCTCTGCCACGCCCACCAGCCAATCAGGAGTGAGCATGCAAATTAACCCAATCAAGATGGCTGTGGCCGCCGAAACCAGTTTGGCTCAGGGGATAGATCGTCGGCCTGTGGACTGAAAGGTCCCAGGTTTGATTCCAGTCAAGGGCATGTACACTGGTTGCAGGCACATCCCCAGTGGGGGGCGTGTAGGAGGCGGCTGATTGATGTCTCTCTCTCATTGATGTTTCTGGCTTTCTATCCCTTTCCCTTCCTCTCTGTGAAAAATCAATAAAAATATATTTTAAAAAAATGGTTGTGGCCATGGAGCGAGCAGGAGGCTTGGGTTTCCCTGGCATTGGAGGAAACCAAGCATCCCACACACCCAGCCAGCCCTGGCCTCCGCTCAAGGCCACAAAGTTTCAATTGTAGAAGATAAATAGATCCCAACAAAGATGGCAGCAGCCACAGAGCTGGAGAGAACAGGAGGTTTGGGTTGCTCCGGGCGATGGAGGAAGCCAAGCTTCCCACCCACCCTGGCTGGCCCTGGCTTCCACTCAAGGCTACAAAGTTTCAATTATAGAAGATAAATAAATCTCAGATACCAGGGCCTCCACTTGGGTCGATGGAGGGCATGGCTGGCCTGCAAACCACCACAGGCCCCTTGCCCAGTCTGTCCTATGTCCCAAGGGAACCCCCACCCTGATCTGGGACATCCTTCAGGGCAAACCAACCGGCCCCCACCCATGCACCAGGCCACTATCCTAATAAAAGAGTAATATGCAAATTGACCATCACGTCAACACACAAGATGGCTGCCCCATGTGGTCAAAGATAGTGCCCCCATGTGGACACAAGAGGGCCACCACAAGATGGCCAGCAGGGGAGGGCAGTTATGGGCAATTAGGCCAGCAGGGAAGGGCAGCTGGGAGGGACTAGGCCTGCGGGGGGTGGGGGGGAGGGCAGTTAGAGGCAATCAAGCTAGCAGAGGAGCAGTTAGCATTAATCAGGCTGGCAGGGGAGTGGTTAGGGGGTGATCAGGCTGGCAGGCAGAAGTATTTAGGTCCTACCGGGATTGGGCCTAAATGGGCAGTCAGACATCCCTCGAAGGGTCCCAGATTGGAGAGAGTGCAGGCTGGGCTGAGGGACACATACCCCCATAATGAATTTTGTGCACTGGACCTCTAATATATATATATATATATATATAAAAGGCTAATATGCAAAGTGTCTCCTTGGGAATTTGATTGCTTGCTATAACATGCATGATCACCAAGGGGCGGCTCAGAATGAAGGAAGGCCCCAATGATCATTGGCCAGGCACCAGGCCTCTAATGTAAAAATAAACCTATAAAACACTAAACCATCACATTACCTCTCAAAACATATTCAGTGTCCACCAGATCTTCAGAGGGACCTTGAGTCTCATGGGGGGAACCAGATGAGGCAAAGCAGGCAAGTCTGGGAGAAGAGCCTCCATGAAGCACAGGGAGGAGCAAGCCTGGATTGGGGGAGTTGGGGAGGGGAGTGTGGGAGGGCACAGGGGGCAGTGTTTGGAATGAAATGGACTGAAAGCACAGGAACTCCCCAGGACCTCAGAAGGATAGTAAAGTCTACATTCATTGACTTGGCTTCAATAGAGGCTGGCCAGATAAGACCAGATGCCAGGTAATTTTATCCAAGTGTCACATATTCAGGGATTGTGAGATTTTCAGGCTTCACATTTTCTTAAATATATACTAGAGGCCTGGTGCACAAAATTTGTGTGTTGGGGGAGGGGGGTCCTCTCAGCCCAGCTTGCACTCTCTCCAATCCAGGACCCCTCAGGGGATATCTGACTGCCAGTGTATCAGGCTTAACTGGCAGTCAGACATCCCTCTCACAATCCAGGACTGCTGGCTCCTAACTGCTCACCTGCCTGCCTGCCTGATCATCCCTGAATGCCCCCCCTCCCCCCCCCCGACTGGTCTGGTCATCCCCAATTACCCTCCCTTCTGCCAGCCTGGTCACCCCATGCTGTTTAGTTGTTTTCATCCCTCATTAACCCCTCTACCGGCCTTGTCACCCAAGATGTGTGTATATATATATATATTTCTTTTTCTTTTAATTTCAGGGAAGAAGGGATAGGGCAAGAGAGACACAAACATCCATGATGAGAATCATTGATTGGTTGCCTCCTGCACGCCCCCTCCTGGGGATAGAGCCAAAAACCGGGGCATGTGCTCCTGACCTCAATGGAACCCAGGACCCTTCAACCCGCAGGCTGACACTCTAGCCACTGAGCCAAACCGGTTAGGGCAAGGCTTCACATTTCGCACACAAAGGAAATGAGACTTCCTGGGAAATGTGAGGTGCTCAGGGGCCTGGGAATTGGGTTGGGAAATGGTGATAAGAAGTCTTTGAGCAATTGTGGATCTGCTGCGGTTTGGAGTGAGATCCGAGTTTCTTTGCCATGGGTGTGAGGGTAGAGGGAAGGGAGAAGCACCGAGTCCCTGAGAACCTTTAACTTGGTCATTTTACTGAGAACTTGCACGTTGAGTTATTCTTCAGTGAGCTTCATTTAGTAGCAGGTTCAATACACAATTTATAATTGTACCTTATTGATTTACATACATACAAGTCCTTGACTTTCTTTTTATTCCTCTGGGGCCAAGACCCACAGATGCCCAAAGGCGATCCCTCTGCAACCAGGGAGAAAGCCCCAGGCAGCCTAACAACGCTTGCCCAGTTTCTATCCTTGGGCTTCCCTTTGCAGGGAGAGGTCTGCCTGGGGCCAGGGAGGGGTTGGAGGTGGGGTAGATCCCACAATCACAACATCTGAAATTAACTCCCAAGCAGGAGGTTGCACCAGAGTCATCAACATGCTTTCTTCCTCTGTGTAATCACTTTATGACAGGCTCATAAATGATTGTTTGGGGATACTCCTGACCCCTCCCTCAAATAGCAGCAGGCTGTGGAGTAGGCCTGTAAACCCAGTTCTATGTGGGCTGAGACCACAAGTGATTCCCCAGCTCTGAAAGACTGAATGGAGAGCAGGTAGCAGTGAATGCCTCAGGAGGAGCCTCATACTCAGTAGGTAAATGGGGTACCTTGTAGTAGCTTTTTGACCCAGCCATTTGCTGCTCACTCCTACAGTAACAACTGTATAACCTAGAGATGGAAGAGAAGGTATCAAAATACCAAGCAATTTCGTACAAAGCATGAAACTTGAACTTCTTTTTTCTTAATGGTCAACAAATGTTTAGTGATTGTCTACCTTGGGGCAGGAATTCAGCCAGCAGACCCAGAAATGAATACACACAGAGTAGGAGAGGACAGATAAAAGGAGTAGTCTCCCAACCCCCCATATAACTACAACTCGTGATACATATCTTGTGATTTTAATATCAATAATACCTAACATCCATTGGGTTGATGCTAAACTGAGTGGTTTTCAATTCATCCCCTCATTTAGTCCCTACAACTCTATGAGATAGATGTGTTTATCCCACTTTAAAAAAAAAAAAAATGAGGCGCAAAGAAGTTAGGTGACTTGCTAGGAAAAGGCAGAGCTGTAATTTGAACCAAGGGCTGACTCCAGGAAGCATGCTCTTGACCACGAAGCAAAGAACAGGGTGAAATAAGGACTTGCCTTCAGATGGGAAGATCTCTCTGCACTCCCTCTACTCTCAGCCTTTTCAGCCCAATTAGGATGACAATACCATTGACCTACTGACCTGACCTGAATATCTAGGACTGGGGTGGCTCTGAGTCAGAGCAGAAAATGCCAGCAATTTCACAGGTACCTGTTGGGTTATGAAGTAGGTAGGATTAAGAATGAAGTTAGGGTCAGGGACAAGATAATCGTGCCTTGCCAACATAATCACATCCCCTGCATGCTGTGATAAAAATGATTGAGTCAGAAGGTCCTGTTTTGTGCAAGAGTCATCTGACTGACTCCCCAAGAGGCCACCCTGGGTAGTGGTACCTTACTGAATGTACCACAGACCTGAGCCTGTTTCACAGCCAAGTCAGTATCCTGAGGCCCATGAGTCTGCACAAGTCTGACTCGCAGCATTCCAACTCAGAGGAGTCTGAAGGATATAACCAGATACCCATTGACTTATTAACACTTGGTGTTAGTCCTTTAGTAACTGGAATGGTCCTGGGTCAACTGACTACCCTTTTTCCAATACCAGCAAACCCAGGAAGCCAAATGAATCAGCAGTAGGCTGGTGGGTGGGTGTTTCCCATTTCATCCAAATCAGGGTGGAGCTTCGTGAGTCATCTCCGCCTCATAGCTGGGCACATCTGTGTGAGCTCCACTTTCATGTTTCTTTCTCAATGGCAGTGGTGGGTAATAAAGTGCCAACTTCTGGCCTTTTTGCTTTTTTTTTTTTAATTGATTTTTTTTTTTTTTTTACAGAGAGGAAGGAGAGAGAGAGAGAGTTAGAAACATCAGTGAGAGAGAAACATCAGCTGCTTCCTGCACACCTTCTACTGGGGATGTACCTGCAACTGGAATGGAACCTGGGACTTTTAGCCCGTAGGCTGACATTCTATCCACTGAGCCAAAGTGGTTAGGGCTGGCCTTTTGGCTTTACCAAACTTTTTTTTTCCTTCCTCTTTCTATTTTCTCTTTTAAATTTCTTGATTGATTAAAGTATTACATGTGTCCTTATCCCCCATTACTCCTCCCTCCCTCATGCCCTCACCCCCCCTGTTGTCTGTGTCCACTGGTTAAGCTTATATGCATGCATACAATTCCTTTGGTTGATTTCTCCCCCTTGCCCCCAACCTCCCTTACACTCCCTCTGAAGTTTGATGGTCTGATCGATATTTCTCTATTTCTGGAACTGTTTTTGTTCATCAGTTTATGTTGTTCATTGTATTCCATAAAAGAGTGAGATCATATGATATTTATCGTTCCCTGACTGGCTTATTTCGCTTAGCATAATGCTCTCTGTTCCATCCATGTTGTTGCAAATGGTAAGAACTTCTTTTTTACTGAAGTATAGTATTCCATTATGTAGATGTACCATAGTTTTTTAATCCACTCATCTGCTGATGGGCACTTAGGCTGTTTTCAAATCTTGGTTATGGTGAATTGTGGTGCTATGAGCTTAGGGATGCATATATCCTTTCTGATTGGTGTTTTTAGTTTCTTGGGCTCTATTCCTAGAAGTGGGATCACTGGGTCAAATGGGAGTTCCATCTTTAGTTTTTTTGAAGAAATTTCATACTGTTCTCCCTATTCTCTATCCTTATCCCTCATTCTTATTTCATGTGTTCTCCATAAAATGCAGTTGATTAGGTTGATCATTTTATTGTCATCACATTCCAGCCCTGGGCCCCTAAGATGAAGTCAGAGAAGTCACCTTGATGGGTAGGCTGGTTATTCCCAAGCTCTTCATTTAATTGTGGATTTTTTGTTTGTTTGTTTAACCATATGAAATTGCAATTTTGGTAGGTTAAAAACAATCAAATAGCAGCAACTTCATGTGGTCCAACTAACAGCAGACCAGATCCATTAGAGGGGTGGGCTTAATAAGTCCAATGCTCTTTTGCAAGCCTTGGTGGTAGGTGTTGCCAGGGGAGTGCTCATGCCTGGCAGCTTTTTCTGGAAACAAGCCCTTTGGGGTAGCTACTTGTGTCTGGGGCCTTAGTATTCCTCTTGCTGCCCTTTTAATGTCAGAGGTGGACAAAGGAGGGACTTCAAGTTGCATTCTTGGTTATGTGTGACAGAGAATGTGTTCTGAAGCCAAGAAGGAACAATTCTGAGGAACACTTTTATTTATTTATTTATTTATTTATTTATTTATTTATGTTTTTTCAATCCTCACCCGAGGGTATTTTTCCATTGATTTTTTTTAGAGATAGCGGAAGAGAGAGGGAAAGACAGAGAGAAATCTTGATGTGAAAGAAACACATTGATTGGTTGCCTCTTACGGGAGCCCCAACCAGGGCCTGGGCCAGGGAAGAGCCTAAAACCGAGGTAAATGCCCTCAACAGGAATCAAACCCAGGACCCTTTGGTCCCAGGCCAAACAATGAACCAAACTGAACCAAAATTGGCCATATATATATATATATATATATATATATATATATATATATATATCTGTGTGTGTGTGTGTGTGTGTGTGTGTGTAAATATATTATTGATTTCAGAGAGGATGGAAGAGGAGAGAGATAGGAACATCTCTTGATTGGCTACTGCCTGCACGCCCCATACTGGGGATTGAGCTCTCAACGTAGGCATATGTCTTTTTTTTTTTTTTAATATATTTTATTGATTTTTTATGGAGAGGAAAACAGAGGGATAGAGAGTTAGAAACATCAATTAGCTGCCTCTTGCACACCCTCTGCTGGGGATGTGCCCGCAACCAAGATACATGCCCTTGACTGGAATCGAACCTGGGACCCTTGAGTCCACACGCCAATGCTCTATCCACTGAGCCAAACCAGTTAGGGCTAGGCATATGTCTTGACCGGGAATACAACCATAACCTCCCAGTTCATAGGTCCACACTCAACCACTGAACCACACCATCTGGGCTGAGGAACACTTTTAGATAGGACGTGGTTTGTACATTTACTTGTTAATGTGGAAAATTAAGAACTAATGGAGACATTTCACATTTTGCAAACATTACTTACACATTTGTGTGATATAGGCTGTATGCCCAACACCATTCCTACTTGCAAGTATTTTCAATGGACTGTAATTGCATATATACCTGTGTGATTTCTCCTAGCTACCATCTTACCATATAGTAAATTCTATAATGGTAGGGCTTATGTTTGATTTACTAACCCTAAACTCCTATCATAGGGCCTGGCATAGAGTAGGCGCTTTACATTAATGATGAGTGAATGAATGCATAAGTAAATAAATGAAGGGGCTAAACAAATAATAGAAATACTTAGGAAGGAATTAAAAACCATGACAAATGAAAGGTCTCTGGGCCTTTAAGGGTCAGTAACCAGGCTGCTTGTAGAAGTCAGCAAAGGCTCCTTGGACGGGGTGACCTGAAAGTGGTTGCTCTCCGAAATGGGGTAAGGTTGGTGAGCAGCTCAGGCAGTAGCACAGTCTGCCTCACAGCTTCGAGAGAGGAAGCTACAAGTGAAAAGAAGCCACAAATGCAAAGTTGCTCCTCGTTTCCTGGCTAGCTCTCTGGCCAGCAAGAGCTGCATTCCTTTGAGCTGAGCATGTGTGGAATTTCCAGCCTAGGTAGCAGAATGGAACTTGGAACAAATAGATCAGCAAAAAAGAACCCAGGGACAAAGGGGCTGGGCCCAGCTGCCCTTTGCCAGCTTTTGAGCTCACAGAATATTGGGGCTCAGGGGGCCTCGTGGAGGGCAATACATGATGTCCTTTGGATTGTACCACTTCAGAAGACCCAGAGCTTTCCATGTTCAGACAGCATCAGGATCCTTCGATGTGCTGAAATACCTGGGAATGACCTGAATCCCCGCCATCATTCAACTTTCCAACTAGCAAGGACAAGTGAAGGTCTGTTTTGCTTTAAAGATGGGTAAAGTCCAAACATTAGAAGCAGAGGGAAAGATACCTTCATCAGAAGAGAGCTGAAAGATGTTTCGCTGGCAGGATAATGATGAGGGGGCTGGTGATTGCAAGAATCAGCACTCTGTGTAACTTGTTCTGGAGAAGGGTGGCCGGGGATATTTAAAAACAACTATATAAAAACATTGCCCCGGTGACATTTCAGGGCAGGGGATTCAAAGAGGAAGGTCCAGCTTCATGGAGAAAGACTAATTATAGACGGTGACACAATCACAAAGACACTGTTCTCTCTACTGGCCTGAAGTTCTTTTTTTTTTTTTTTTTTCCTTAATATTTTATTGTGTTTTTTTTTACAGAGAGGAAGGGAGAGGGATAGTTAGAAACATCGATCAGCTGCCTCCTGCACACACCCTACTGGGGATGTGTCTGCAACCAAGGTATATACCCTTTACCGGAATCGAACCTGGGACCCTTGAGTCTGCAGCCCGACGCTCTATCTATTGAGCCAAACCCGTTAGGGCTGACCTGAAGTTCTTACACCTGCTGAAGCTCTGGGAGCATGCCATCAATCACACCGGAAAACGTAATGGGGACCTTTGCAGTATCTACCCTTCACTACTGTTCCTAAGGTCTCTGCATTTTCCCAAGTCAACAATTCCTTCAAAACACTGATATATATTGATCGGGACCTAAGCAAGGGGGGGGGGGGACTGAATTTCAGTTATTCATAGCTAGATCTTCACTTCTATAATAATAATTGAGTTGAAGGCAGGGATAATAAATTACTCAATCTAGAATAAGTTTCGCTGCCTTAACTATATAGGTAAGTAGGTGCTTCATAGATAAAGAACAGACAAAGGAAGGGGAGGGAAGGGGATGGAAGGAAAGGAAAAAGAAAGGAAGGGACAGAAAGAAAGGAAGATAAATTTGGTCAGAGATGTTAAAGGAGCTGGGGATGTGGGCAGTACTGAACTTGGCCTGCATCACAGAAGTAGTGTCACAGAAGGAAGTCACCCAGGGGGCCCATCCTGAGTAGTTGTAGTTGAGGGCAGTCTACGTTTGGGGAATAATATGTAAACTTGTCATTGTTCAAGGCTAAGTCTTTTGATTTATTTCTTTAATATATTCTGGATTTTATTCTTTAATATAGTGGGTAGGGTAGAGGGGTGGGAGGGGGATTGCAACCTTTAATGGGGAACCTGTAAAGGAAAAGACAAAGAAGTGCCTCGCTCAGTGGTTGTGACAATTCTCTCCTTTATCCTTAGGAGGAAGTGAAAGTTTCATACCTTACATGAGACCACCTTTTTCATAAACAAGGATTCATTTCATTCCTCAAAGCTCAGAGAATACTTAAATGGGTACCGCCAGGTTTTGCATGGGCATTTTGTCCCCACTCCTGTGACCATTTATTTATTAGGGATAAAAGCTAAGGACAAATTGCAGTCGGCATCCAGACTCCAGTCAGGGCAAGCAGGGGGCACTGTTTAAATGTAATAAGAAA
Source organism: Lasiurus borealis (assembly GCA_004026805.1). Taxonomy (NCBI): domain Eukaryota; kingdom Metazoa; phylum Chordata; class Mammalia; order Chiroptera; family Vespertilionidae; genus Lasiurus; species Lasiurus borealis. The sequence continues at coordinate 549 of PVJN01032058.1, read as the reverse complement.
ATCATTTACCTCGCATCTAATTAAACACTTTGCTATGCGGCTAACACCTACACTTGCCCCACCCATCTTACATGAGCTAATAATTCCCAGATCAGGCGCCCGAGGATCTGATTTATTTAGCTTGAACTTGATAGGATAAACATATCTCTTTGCGGTTGGAGTTCAGACGAAATCCATTCCCTCCTACCTACCCATTGGTTGATTAAAGATCTTTAAATGAGATCTAACTACAAGCCCATTTTAATAATCATCACCCCGTAAGATGAAAATTAATAATGGCCGGGCGGGGCCAGAGAGGGTGGAATTACAGAGGAGAGGAGAGGAGGGGAGAGGAGGGGAGAGTAGAGGAGAGGGGGCGGCCCCATCTCTAACACGGTGTCTCTTCTCGTTTTCGCAAAAGTGCAAACCGCAAGGCCACAGTGCGCTCGGGGCGAAGCGGGCACGCGTGTTATGCCACGCATGCGCTCTGAACAGGCCCACCCGCCGCTCCTCCCGGACCTCTCTCCCGCCCAGTCCCAAACCAGCCCTCCCAAGGCCCGCCCTCCAGCC
>PVJN01032057.1:0-24414 GCA_004026805.1 Lasiurus borealis | reverse complement strand
CATTTTCACTGCTTCCCTGAGTTGGTAGAGTAGCTTTGTGTGCTAGGTGTCCTATATGGCCCAGTAGTTCCACCTCCCCAGTTACCTGAGGTGGATTCTCTTGGTGCACCTCTTTGTGGACTGTGTGTACAACCTTGTTGTAGTTAAGTCTTGATTGTTGTTGGTATCACTGAGGGGAATTGACCTCCAAGCCAATTGGTTGTGAAGATCAGCTGTGTCTATGCCATTACTGGGCTGGAATCAGCCTTATGATACAAGACTTGTAAGATTGCAAAAGCCTTTGTGCTCCACTTGGATGGGGTGGAGTCTCAGGGCTGAGCAGACAGCCTTAGCTTCCATCAGCCCTGACCTATGAGACTCCTGGGTCTAAGTGTCCCTTGTTAATAGCTGTAGTCCTCTCTGTGTGCACTTGTGCTCCCCCGAGTTTCCATGCACTCTGGAGACCCGTATCAGTTTGGGTCCCCAGGGTCTCGCCCGAAATTGGGGTTCAGTGCAGTTGGAACTAGAGTTCAGCGGGGTCAGGAGGTTTCCTCTTCCTCCTGCTAGAGGAAGCCAACCAGGAACTCTGCCGCCCATCCTTTCCACGTGCGTGTCTCCGTACCTGAACTTTTTGCAGCTCTTCTGAGTCTCCGTGAGCCCCTCTCTTTGCTTCTAGTTGTAGAATTTCCACTCCGTCAGCTTTCCTGTGGTTCTGGATGATGTCTGTTTTGTCTGTTAGCTGTAGTTTTGAAATTGTTTAGTGAGGCAGCAGTTTAGGTGTTCACCTATGCTGCCATCTTGGTTTACTCCTAGCTTGAAAAGTCTTGATTTAGATTATATGAATAGTGAATGAATAAGTATTTCTTTGTTTTGTTTTGTTTTAGGATATTTTAAAATCAATTCCCTGTCTCTTGGATTTTAAGCCTTAGTACCTAGTATTTGGTGCCATTGTGTAAGCACCAACTCCCAATGTCAACAATTCCCTGAAAAGGAGAATGAAGTGGAAGTCACTTCTTCCACAATCTGTAGGTGAAGATATTTCCATTCAAAAATGTTTCCACTATTACAACAGAAATACAGTTTAAGAATAAAAATATATATATTTTAAAAGCAACCAGTTGCTTTTTTTTAACTTAAAACTAATTTAAAGCCCATGTGTCACAAGAATTTTTAAAATATGCAATACCTGACTAATCAGAAGCACTGATCTCTTAGCTTATTAAATATAAAAATGACAACAGCCAACACAATAGCAATCCAGAGTGAGTAAATAAAAATTACATTTTTTGCCAAAACCAGTTTGGCTCAGTGGATAGAGCGTCAGCCTGCGGACTGAAAGGTCCCAGGTTTGATTCTGGTCAAGGGCTTGTACCTTGGTTGCGGGAACATCTCCAGTAGGGGGTGTGCAGGAGGCAGCTGATAGATGTCTCTCTCTCATCAATGTTTCTAACTCTCTATCCCTCTCCCTTCCTCTCTGTAAAAAATCAGTAAAATATATTTTTAAAAAATTACATTTTTTGTCAAATCGGCAAAAAATACATTTTTCTTGGTGTGCCTCAGAACTTTAGTTTATATATTCCATATATTGAGATGCCTATATTTAAACACATTTAGAAATTCATATATAAATTTAACAGTTTGAAGGAAGATCCAGAGAAGACTCCCTGGCACTGTAGTAGGCAGTTAGACATAAGCAAGACGATTGGCCAGGTCCAGAAGATCACCTGGGTGCCTAGCAAAGGACAATTGTAGGGGGGGACCTTGTCCTCAGGTTGGCTTTCCCTCCTCTAGTGAGGAACAGAAAAGTGAGCCACGGTGTTTTCCCAGGGTCGTGTTTTAGGACACCAAAGAATGAGCCATGCAGACCAGTAGATTTAAGTTAAAGTTGAAAATTTATTACAAACCGATTTAGACTCCCTACAAGGGGAGGTGGACCCAATAATGGACTGCCCGTTAAAGCCTTGTCGTCCAGGGGTATATATTTGCTACACACCTGCTTCTATATCTGTGTCGTCACCTGATTGATTCCTTCAATTGTTATTGCTCAGCAATGGACCTAAACTTTCCCTGTTTTTATTTGTTCTCCATTACTGTGCTGAACTTTTTCTGTTTCTTTGTGTTTGTACCTCTTATGGCTACAGGCCCTCTTATTTTCCCATGCCTCCTACATTATTTCTGCTTGACTGGTTCCTGTGGTTAGGCTGGTTCAAACTGCCATGTCTGCCCCTGCCTATGTTTCACCTGCTTTTGTTTTCCACTAGACCCCTGCCCTATCTGCATGCATTTTAAGTTAACCCTTTCACTAGTAGATCAGTGGTCTTGTGGTTTGGACCCCCTGACCTTTCCTATCTAGAGATAACATCTAGACCTTAGTTGTATTTTAGCTCAAGGCCTAAAAAAGCAGCAACAGCAGAGGAGCAAAGCCATGGCTGACTTCAGGACCAGCTGCATTGAAAAATTACCCCCCAGCCCTCATCGGTTTGGCTCAGTGGATAGACTCAAGGGTCCCAGGTTCGATTCCGGTCAAGGGGCATGTACCTTGGTTGCAGGCACATACCCAGTGGGGAGTGTGCAGGAGGCAACTGATGGATGTCTCTCTTTCATCGATGTTTCTAACTATCTCTCTCCTCTCTTCTCTGTAAAAAATCAATAAAATATATTTTAAAAAAATGAAAAATGATCCTCTGCCCTGGCACCAACCAACCAATCAGTGGAGACAGGATCCTGAAAGGACAGACCGGGAAAGCTGCTGAAGATTCTATTGAAATCTCCTCCTGGGACCTTCCCTAAAACCACCCTTAAAACCCTGAGGACAGGGGACCCACAGGGCTCTCCCTCCCAGGAGCAGTCCTTTGCCTCCTCCTGCCCGCTGTATCACTTTTACTTTCCTCACTTCTAAGCTCCCAGGGCCTTTCCTAAGTCTAATTTCTTGCACAAATTACTTATTCCACCCTCTTGATTTTATAAATATTCTTCTACAGTTTGAGTGTTGGCTCTGAATTCTGTCATAGCCAAACCCAAGAACAGAGGCCTGATCCCAGAGGTCTAACACCTGTGCCTTTCCCACCACCCCCAACAGTACTTAGTAGTTGCTGCAATTTGACCTTACCCCAACGTTTATCAGAGGCTTATTTTAACATTTTATTCCACAAAACACAATTTGGCTCCTAAGTCTAGTGGTGACTCTCCTGTGGAAAGTCCTTCATGTCACTCAGTTTACTGTTACCAGCAACAATACTAAAAATTAGTCCATGAAGATTTGGTGTATTCCTTTTAACCAGAAGACACCTAATGTTGCTGTTCAGACTGGAAAGCTTACACATGATACTGTAAGCGCTAGTAAGTTCACCATATTGCCAGAGATAATTCCTAACTTAGGAAATGGTACTTGACCTTCAATATAAGTTTTGCTTTATTGATGAAAGGGGGCCACATGCTAACCTGACAAGTTCAGGGGAGGTCTGCATGGTGGCCTTGCAAACCCAGAGAACTAAAGTAACCACAGAGGATGGTCTGAAATTAAACTTTAACTAAAAGCAGTTACGGTGGGCAGTTATATCCTAGGCCGGTATCTTCACTGACGTCAGCCTTTACCTTAACTGAGCCTCTCTGTCTTTTTGCTTCTATGAAAACATATCCTTGCAATGTCCGGGTAACTTGTAACTTCCCTTTTCCCCACACACCTCAGGCCACAACCAAATGCCTTGGCCACCAGGACAGGAGACCATAAATCCCTTTATTGTTATCGTTATGTTAATTGCTTACTGTTAACTATCTCATCCCTGCTTTGCTTTCTCCCACTCTATCACCAATGGATTTCATGTAACCCACTCAATCAATGTGTTGTAAAAAAAAAAAAAGAGACGAAAAACAGCCATTCTCTGGAGCATTACCCCCCAAGACTTGAAATTTGCTTCCTGGAAATTGTCCACAGTTTGGCTCAAATAGCCTCACAAAAATTTTTGACAGGTCTGAATGTTTTTACGTTCACAGCCATGTATCAGAAAAGAGAAGACGAAGAACACTCAGTTTGCAGGTGGGGTTAACAAATTCTAACTGGGACAAATGAGCCAGTTACATGTTTATATACCCCAGGCCGAATGACCTGTGCCTGGTGCATAAGCGGTGCTGATTAGAGCAGGATTGGTCGGAAACGCATGGCTCTCTCCAAGCGGGCGTTTCAGCCACGTGTTGGCTCTGGCAGCAGCATAACCAGCTCCTAGCGGAAGCAATCAGGCTGCACAGAGAGAGGTGGCGACCACCTTACAGCCACAAAAACCATCTGCCCCCCTTCTCCCCCCCAAAGCTTAATGCATTAAAATGGCACAACTCAATTAGGTACAAATGATGAGAAGGCACACGGTGAAGACTGACTTTAGAAAAGCCCCGCCTCTGCCTCCTCTGCCTCTGCCCTTCCAGCCCAGCCTGCGAGCAGCTCCACGCCAGCAGCGGGAAAGCTGCCTGCGTGCGCAGCAGGCCCGCCCACTGCCGCGTGGGGGAGGCGGGACTTCCGCCTCTCGACGTCATTTCCGGCGCGACGCGCGCGTCACCGACTTGACCGGGAAGGTCAACGGGGGCTGAGGGCGGGAGCACGCCCACCCGACGCGCCTGGGTCGCCGACGCATGCGCGCGGGGTCCACGGGACGGTCCCCCCGGCTGTTGTGTGAAGCCCGCCGCCGCCGCCGCCGCCGGCGCCCAGATGCTGTGCCGGCTGCGGGGTAGGTGGCTGCGGCCGCTGCCGGCCCTGCCGCCTGGAGGCCGGGGCCCGCCGTCCTGTGCGGCCCCGGCCTGCGGGGCCCAGCCCTCGGCTCTGCCGCTGTGGGCCGTGGCCTCCGTGTCCGCAGTTAACCCGGGCGGCGCCGGCGGCTGGTACGAGGCGCTGGCCGCCTCGGCGCCCGTGCTAGGCGCGGAGGAGATGCTGCTGGCCGCGCACGGCGCCACGGGCCTGCCCTGGTGGGGCAGCATCCTCTTCACCACCGTGGCGCTGCGCGGCGCCGTCACGCTGCCGCTCGCGGCCTACCAGCACTACATCCTGGCCAAGGTGAGGGGCGCGAGCGGCTTAAGATGCGGCGTTGCTAGACTGTGAAATTACAGCAGGAAGATTAAAGTTAGGTGGGGTAGATGGGAGATCAATCAAAGGACTTGCATGCATGCATATAAGCATAACCAATGAACATAGACACTGGGGGGTTGGGGTGTGCCTGGGAGGGAGGGGGGGCAATGGGGAGACATGTATAAAAAATTAATTTAAAAAAATTAAAAAAAAAAGATACAGCGTTGCTAAGGTTACCTGGCATCGGGCGTGGGAAGGAAGGGATGGTGAATGATACATGCACCAGGCGTCGCGTTTACCTCTCTGGGTCTGTGCTCAAAGCCTGGGAGGTCACTAACCTTGAGAGAGAAATGGGTTGCGGAGCAGAAGAATGAAGGCATTGAGTTACCTGGCAAAGCCTACACAGGGGGCAGATAAAAGTGCAAAATTTGGGGCGCTGTCGCAGAAAATGTTAAAAGATTTAATTAATGCACTTCTATTCCCTCAGTTTACGGTACTGAGAAAGCTGGGGACGAAACGTGAAAGGGCAGGTGCGGTTCTCATTTAATCCTGAACAGTAACCCTGTGAAGTAGGTACCGTTGCACATTTTTATTTAGGAGGAAACCGGATCCTGGAGGTTAAGTGACTTGCCCAATAGCACATAGCTAACAAGTGTGCGATCCGGAATTTGAATTTGGTTGTAATGAGGATATCTTAAGAAATTTAACATCTTATGCTTAGACTTAAGGGTTGTTTTTTTAAAAAATATATTTTATTGATTTTTTTACAGAGAGGAAAGAAACATCGATGAGAGAGAGAAACATCGATCAGCCGCCTCCTGCACATCCCCCCACTGGGGATGTGCCGGCAACCAAGGTACATGCCCTTGAGCGCAATCAACCTGGATCTTTCAGTCCGCAGGCCGACACTATCCACTGAGCCAAAATGGTTTCAGCTAGACTTAAGGCTTTTTGACATGCTCAGTAAATCATATATTTTTTTTTATCCTCTCCTGAGGGTATATTTTTTTTCCATTGATTTCAGACAGAGTGGGAGGGAGTGGGGAGAGAGAAAGAGACGGAAACGTCAGTGTGAGAGAGAAACGTCAGTTGGTTGCCTCCCAAATGCAGCCTGGCCTGATGGGCCGGGGATGGAACTGGCAACCCAGGACAGGCCCTGGCTAGGAATGGGACTCAGAACCTTCCAGTGGGAATGGACCAGTGCTGTAACTCCCTGAGCCACTCTGGGCAGTAAACAAAAATTGTAAATGAGTTGAGGGGATAGGAAATAAAATTATAAGTGGTTATAAATAAAGATCCTTTATGTGCTCATAACAAATTCTACTTTTTCTTTAGCTAGGTGGAAAATTTGCGACCAGAAATACAAAATATTGCACAACACCTTAACCATGAAGTTGCAGTTCGTGCAAAACAGTTGGGGTGGTCCAAAAGAGTTGCCAGGTAAGATAATTCTGGGCATATAAGACCATGAAAATATATGTATATAATGTGAAAGTGATTATGTTAATTATAGGCTTAAGTATTCTGTAGCTTTAGCAGCAAAGTAGTTCTTTTCTTTAGTATTTTAATAAGTTTATGTGGCATGATAGTTTTATATTTTATTCATTGATTTAAGAGAGAAAGTTCCCCTTGTTTATGTATTCATTGTTTGTTTCTTGTAGAGGCCCTGACTGGGGATCAAACCTGCAATCTTGGTGTATGGGGATGACACTCTAACCAACTGAGTTACCCGGGCAGGATTGGCATAATTTAGGGTGTCCCAAAAAAATGTATACACAGTATTTATAAAAATATATTTGATTTTCAAAATTGAGCTATCAGCTGTTAAACTATACATTTTTGGGGGATACCTTGTTTTATATGCTGGACTGAAAGCAAAGAAATGGAGAAACAAAGATAAGGGCAAGTTTCTTTTTTTTTTTTTTAAATATATATTTGTATTGATTTCAGAGAGGAAAGGAAAGGGAGAGATAGAAATATCGATGAGAAATATTGATCCTGCATGCTCTCCATAGGAGACCAATCCTGCAACCTGGGCATGTGCCTTGATGGAATCAAACTGTGACCTTCTGGTTCATAGGTCGATGCTCAGCCACTAAGTCACTGGGCCCAAGGGTGCATGACCATAGTCATCCACTGGGAACTTCTAAGTCATCATGCTTCAGTCAACCTAAGCTACTACTTAGTTTCCCAAATTCGTATCCTTACTATACTGTGACACAGAAATGAGAAATACAGGTGTGTACACATACATGTGGTTATCCATACATTTATCTCTATAGGTATAAATTTGCCAACTATTTTCACTATGAAAGTGCTTCTTTCTATTTAGTGTTAAAAAGACTTGACAAACCTGTAGTTTTGAAGTTTTACTGATCAGAGAAATCTCAGAACTACAGCTCTATGCCAAAAGAACAGATTTACAGTTGCTCACCTGGGTTATAAATACATCCTAGATAAGTTGATGGCACCCTGTTGATGCAGCACTGGCATGATGATTTTTTAGCCACATTTGTTATGGAGATAGATGGCTTTCTAGAAAGACACTCTGAAGGTTTCCTATATTTTCATTGGGACAGTCTTGAAAGGTGAAAGGGTGTTTGCCAGGTGGACAGCCAAGATAGTGGGTTGTCCACACAGATGATAAAATAATTTCCTAAGGCATGCTGATGCAGAAGTCTCATTTGTTGGGTGACCTAAGCCAATTCAGACATCAGAAAATATAGGTGTCTGTAAAGGAATAACAATTACAAAGAGCCTGGAATGTCAGTGAGTGCTGTCTTAATTCAAGTAAATGTAGCAAACCTATTGAATGCCATACCTTTTACAAAATATATGGCAGGAGATTTAGAGATGAATAAGACCCAGCACTTGACCTTCAAGGAGACTATAGTCAAGAAAGTGAGACTTAACAACAGGAATAACTAATATGCTTAAGAGAGAAATGAAGAAAATATTCATGAAAAGATTGAAGAATGGAGACTGTTTTGACAGGCTAAGAGCGCACACAGTATAAAATCACATTGGTACAAAAAAATATATTCAGGGACTAAGTAATTGAGCTTGGCTGGAATGGAAGAATTTGAATAAAATGTACTTTTACTTTTCATATTTCCTATAGAAATTGCAGTAATACCAGGTTAGTAGTGAGGTTTCCCTTGTTAGATAAGACAAAGATTACTGTGAACAAAGCTTATAGTTTGCCAATGTTAGACTTAATTGATTTTTTTTTGTAATTTGTATACATTGCTAGAGAATTTTCAGTAAAAGGCTTTATTTACCTTTTATTTAGGCAGCTCCTTAATATAGCTTATAATAATTAAAAATTCTTCAGCTAATAAGTGCTATGGTTATGAAGCACTGTTAGTGATCAAATAATATTTTCTCCTTTCCTTTTCCCTTCTTCCCTCAAAATAGGTTCACTTATCTAAAGAATATGCAGAGGCTTGTTTCAGAACTGTATGTTCGGGATAATTGCCACCCTTTCAAAGCCACAGTGTTGGTCTGGATTCAGCTCCCAATGTGGATCTTTATGTCTGTTGCTCTGCGGAATTTTAGCATAGGAGCAGCACATTCAGAAGGTAGTTATTATAGAAGTTTGTTTCCCCCGAATAAGTTCCCTAACATTGTCTTTGTACTCTAAAGAAAAAAGAAAAGAACACCCTATATTTTTCATAACTAGACTAATTTAACCAGTCTTGCTTATAAAGGGTATAAATATCTAATTTAAATATTGAGTGTAAACAAACAAGCTATGTTGAGAAAAATCTAGAAAGGAAAGCAGTAATACTGCTTCTTACAGATCATAATAAAATTAGTGTTATAATTACATAATTTGGTTTCTTAACCAGGAATTGTTTTTGTATATAAATTTAAGAAAACAGAAAAGTTTTCAAGTGGATAAATATAAACAGTAATTAAGAAACAATATGAACTAAAGCATTTGTTTTTTACTTAATTTAAAGGCATTTCAAACCAGAAAGTAATCTGAATAAATTCTAAAGAAGGAGCACTCATAGGCATAATTATTTAAAGTTAAGCCTAAAATGATTATTGCTCCTTTGTTGTTGTTGTTAATCCTCACCCAAGAATATTTTGCCATTGATTTTTAAAGAGAGTGGAAGGGAAGGGGGAGAGAGAGAAACATCATGTGAAAGATTAGTTGCCTCCCACACACACCTCAACTGAACCTGCACCCCAGGTACGTGCCCTTGACTGAAAGTCGAATTGTCCACACAGATTATAAAATAATGTCCAAAGGCATGCTGATGCAGAAGTCTGATTTGTTGGATGACCTACGCCAATTCAGGCATCAGAAAATACAGGTGTCTGTTGCAGACTCAACTCTTTCACACTGTCTAACCACTTGGCACACTGTCAGGGCACTGCTACATGTTTTTATTCTCTCTAAGTCTGTTTGCTGCCTTTTTTGCTGTCCAGGAAGGACTGATTTGTTTTATGGAATGAAAAGAGCCTGAATAAAACCAGTGCAAGTTTTTAGTGTGAGGGACACCTTTTTGGAATTATCATCTTATTTATGTCTTGTTTATTTCCTTCAACTGTTATAATAAATTATTTCATTTACAAACTTTCAGCAGGTTTTTCTGTGCAAGAGCAGTTAGCAACTGGTGGGGTCTTATGGTTTCCTGACCTCACTGCACTGGATTCCACTTGGATTCTGCCTATCTGCATTGGTGCCATCAATTTAATAATAGTAGAGGTCAGTAGTTTTAAACAAGATTGTTTGCTATTTAAATTATTAGGATTTCTGTTGTTGCTCTTCGACATCAAATATAAATGTGTTTGAGTCTTAATTCAGAACTATTCCCTGGAGTTAAGTATGTAATGGGTGTTACCCACTTTGTTTGCAGAGTATCAATGTTGATTCAAATTGCTGTGATAGTACCATCAGCGAGTAAGCACCAGCATTGTGTGCTAAATCTTGTCTGATCTTAGCTTCATCTGGCTGTGGTTCTGCCGTAGAGCTAGAATTAAGTTTGGCTTTTGGTTGCAGGTCAAACATCGACAAACTGACTGTCTTAGGTCAATTCCTTAACCTCTTTGGGGCACAGAATGCTCATAATTAAAGTAAGAAAGCTGAATTAGAAAACTTCCAAAGTCTCTTTCAATTTTAAAATTATATGACTGTAATACATTCAATTTTGTGATTTTCTTTTGGTGAAGACAGACAGTGATTAAGATGTCTAATCAGTCTGGTTGTATTTCCACAATAGATTGATATTTTGTATATATGTTTAATATATAAATCTGTAGGCAGCGAATAAAGCCATTATCTAACTGCCAATTTTTAGTTATGCGATCCTAGAAATCATAGAATTTCTTTATAAGATGGAGTGGAAAAACACATATACATATATTCAATATGAACTCTCAGCCATGTCTTACCATTATCCCATGCTCCTTTACTCAACAGTTTATGGGAAGCATGCCTTAATTTCATAAAGAGCTATTCTCAAACTCTGAAAAGGACATTAACTCTTTGAACTGGAAGAAACCTTAGAAATTATCTACTTCAGTTTGTGATCTTAAAAAATTCATGTCCACTGGTCTCTGGGAAGTCTCATATACCCTTATTTTCTTAAGAAAAATGAAAATGATACCATAAGGTGTTGGGTGAAAGTTTCTTGAGGAAAGACTCCAGTCTGTGTGTGGTCTTAAGTGTATTTCCCTAAGTGTATTTCAAGAGCCACGGTTTGCCACTGACCTAAACTCTTGATTCCAATAATTACAGGCTGTTGTTGTTCTTTGTGATTAAGCCCCTAGCCCAGTGGTTGGCAAACTCATTAGTCAACTACTGCCCTAGGTGAACCCAGCAGAGTCTTGTGAACATGGTTGGACTTAGTGAAAGAAGAAAGTGATAGATACAAGGTCACCATGGATTAACGTCAGTTCTTTAGTCTTTTCCTTTATGCCATCTACTAACCCAGTATGTATATGTTTAAGAAAAGCTCATTCTTAACATCCACCATGTTTCAGGCACTCTTTTAACAGTTTACATTAGTTAACTCATTTTTTAAAAAATATGTTTTTATTGATTTCAGAGAGAAGGGAGTGGGAAAGAGAAAGATAGAAACATCAATGAGGAGAGAGAATCATTGATTGGTTGCCTCCTGCACACCCCCTACTGGGGATCAAGCCTGCAACCGAGACATGTGCCCTTGACTGGAATCCACTGAGCCATACCATCTAGGGCTAATTAACTCATTTAATTCTTTGACTAATTCTATGATATAGGTACTATTACTATTATGTGCATTTTAAGTCAGAGTAAGAAAGGAACAGAAAGATTAAATAACTTGCACAAAGTCACATGACCACTAAATATAGGGCTACCATGTGAACCTAGGAAGTTTGGGCCTGCAGTCTGGACTCATAATCATAACTGCTATGTTGCCTCCTAAATAAGTAATTTATAAATTATAACTGCTTCCCCTCGCCTTGGTTACTCCCCTTTATCCATGTAGCCAGATCACAAATCTTTGAGATACCAAGTTCCTTCTTTATGCCAGGCACTGTACTTAAGTACCAAAAAACAAGGGTAATGGTTCATATATAGTACCTATCTTTCTTTTAAAATATGTTTTTATTGATTTGAGAGACTGAGACAGGAAGGGAGAGGGAGAGAGAGAAACATCGATGTGAGGGATCAGTTGCCTCTAGCTTGCAACCCAAGTAGGGAGTGAACCGGGAATCAAACTCTGCTGACTCTGGTTTCCCTCTGTGGGAGGCGACTGGGCTGATTAGGAAAAGGCGCCTCCCCCATCATCCTGCTGCTGCCGCTGCTGCCGCCACTGCTGGCCATCCTGCCTGCCGGTCCTTGCAGCTGCCACCAAGACTGCTGGCCCTTGGCCTTTGCTTCTTAGCGCTGGCCCTACTCCCTGGTGGGTGGGGGGCAATCTGGGGCCAGGCCAGCTGGGGGAGGGGTTGTGGGAGGTTGATGCACAGCAGGTCACACCCCATCCAGTCTCTGCAAGGTGTGGCATTGGGGCTCGAGATGTTGCCTCTGTGGCTGCCTCTACAGAAGGGGCAGCACTGGGACCAGCACCGCGCAGCCCCCTCACCCCTGCCTCTGCGGAAGGGGCTGTAGTGTTGAACTGGCCTGCAGCACCAGTCCTTGGCCCTCGCAGCCGCTACAGCTTGGTCCAGAAGGATGTCTGGAAGAAGTCTGGTCTATCCAGTCTAATTAGTATATTACCCTTTTATTAGTATAGATACTTGAATCTCTTCTTTATTGCTATTAATTAAAGCTACATTTAAGACTTCTACATAATTATTAAATTTTATAAAAAAATAAACCAAATAAACTTACCAGTGTTTTCTTTTTTTCTTTGGTTAAAATGTAAGTGAAGGCCATTTTATGCATTTTAATAATCATGGTGTGTATATATATTCTGCCCTTCAGATTGTTGCTCTTCAAAAAGTTGGAATGTCTCGTTTTCAGACGGGTGTCACCCACTTTGTTCGGGGAATATCCGTATTGATGATTCCAATTGCTGCAACAGTACCTTCGGTGAGTAAACACCAGCATTGTGTGCTAACTCTTGTCTGATCTTAGCTTCATCTAGCTGAGTTCTGCCTCTTCTCCTGAGCTATCTCTGAAAACTCAATCCTTTACTTGGTTTCTGAGTTTTTCTGTAATAATTAATTTACTGTCTCTATCACCAAGTAACATATTTCTAGGGAACTGGTTGATCTTCCTTTATGTGAATGTGTCTTAGCTCTCTTACTAAATCAAACTTTTTTTCTTTTTCCATTTTGCAAAGTACCTTGCACACTATGAACAAAGTATTTGCTCTGTTTGATTAGTTGATATTTTGAATTTTTTCTATCTATATAGACTTAGCTAAGGAATTGAGCACTTAAAAAAGAAGTATACTTTGTGCCAAGGTCCATATGTGTTCATATGTAATATTATTTAACCTCATACAACTCTTTATTTGTAATTAAACTTTTATTTTTACTTTTTAAAATATATTTTATTGATTTTTTTATAGAGAGGAAGGGAGAGGAAGAAACATCGATGAGAGAGAAACATTGATCAGCTGCTTCATGCACACCCACTACTGGCATCGGTCCTGGAACCCTTTAATCTGTAGGCCAACACTATCCACTGAGCCAAACCAGTTAGGGTTAAAATATATATATATATTTTTATTTCAGAGAGGAAGGGAGAGGCAGAGAGAGATAGAAACATCAATGATGAGAGAGAATCATTGATTGGCTGCCTCCTGCACCACTCCCCTATCACCCATAGGGATTGAGCCTGCAACCCTGGCTTGTGCCCTGTACTGGAATTGAACTCGGGACCCTTCAGTCCCAGTCCACAGGCCAATGCTCTGTGCACTGAGCCAAACTGGTGAGGGTTGTAATTAAACTTTTTTAGAAATAGAGAAATAGTTATGTTTGCAATTATTTCATACTAGAGGCCTGGTGTCCAAAATTTATGCACTGGGGCTGAGGGGGAGTGTCCCTCAGCCCATCCTGCACCCTCTCCAATCTGGGACCCCTCGGGGGATGTCTGACTGCCAGTTTAGGGCCGATCCCTGTGGCAAACCAGTTAGGGCTATTTCTCTCTTAATTCTCCACCATCCATAGTTCGTAATTCCTGTCCTTCAGCCCCAGTATGGCTGTGGTGGCTGCCAGAGCTTGTCATCTGCAGGAGTGGTAAAAGGGTGCTTCATGTGCAGTAGCCCTTGGAGGGGCCTTGCCAGCTGTCCCACCAAACACTCCTGCTTACCTCTGAGTGACCTGGCCACACCTCATTGTGAAGAGGCTGAGAAGAAGTCTTTCTCTTTGCCATGGCAGTATACCCTTCTGGAAATTAGGACTTTATTACTAAGGAAGAAAAGTGATTTTTAATTGACACCTTATAGTGTACAGTTGAGTCCAGGGTACTTTTGCTTAGTGGATAAATCAGATGATGGCGATAGCTAATGTTTAGTCAACATTGACTTTGTGCCAGATACTATTTGAAGTGGTTTGTATATATCAGCTCTTATAATTCTCCCAACAATGCACTGAAATAGTTGCTACTGTAACCTCCACTTTAATAACAAGGAAACTTAAGCTCAGAGAGGTTAAATAACTCATCTAAGGTTCCTCATCTGTTAAGTGGCCAAGTCTTACACATCCATTCAGCTTGGCTCTTGCTCTTAACTACAGTGGTAATCTACCTTTGACGATGTGTTACTTTCTGCTCCTAAAAACTTGCTTTTGGTACAAATGCAAGTCCTTAATATGGACCGTACACTACTTTACCATTCTATATGAGTTTTCTCATTTATTCTTTACAGCAACCATCTGAGATAGGTATAATCCTGTGACCATTTTATAAATGAGAAAACTGAAACAGAAGAAAAATAATTTACCTAAAGTCAAATAAATGCAATTCACACTCAAGCAGTTTGACTCCAGGGCTTGGACTCAACCACCCCACAGTCATGCATCTGGGTTCTGGTGACCTTCTGATGCCTAAGAAATGTTTGTATGGGATTGTTTTGAGAGGCTGTAGAATTTAGTCACTGACCTACATGCATCAATCTGGATGGTAGTAGAAAAGAAGAGTGAAGATAATGCTGAGCTCTAAGTCTCAGAAAAGGCAAAAATAATGCATTCCTGACCATCCTTAGCAACTGGTTACTAGAAAATTTGGTAGATAGATGACTACATGGAGGAAAGTGAAGTCTAGGGAGGCTAAGTTTGCCATCATAAATGGCTGTGCCTCTAGGACCCTACCTCCAATTATGGCAGTTTATCAGGACTCTTGGAGGGGAAAAAGCTTAAATACCAAAGAAGGGCAGCGGGACCTCTCTTGGGCCCTGGGAGTTACTCTGTCATCTACTTTCTATCACGAATACCTCTCTTTTTGCTATATGGTCTTTCTTTCATCCTTCTTTCTTACCTGTTAGACCCATCATAGATACTAATTGCCATTGCCGATCTTGGTTAGTCCTAGTGTACTTCTATTTGCAGAGATTATAATTTTCTTTGTTTTTGGAGCTCAGTGTCTGTGGAGAATGAGCAGTGCTAACATTCATGTCCTTTCTTTTTTTTTTATAGTCACTTGTTCTCTACTGGTTATGCTCCAGTTTCATGGGCCTTTCACAGAACTTGCTGCTGCGTTCTCCTAGGTTTCGCCAATTTTGCCGTATACCGTTGACCAAGGGAGATTCAGACACTCCTTATAAGGACCTCCTGGCTGCTTTCTACACCAAGTACATTTCAAGAAAATAACATACTTTTCAGCAATTTGAAACAGAAGTGTCACTAACACTTTAATATACTTAGAATATTTATTCAGGTATGATTTAATTTGCTCTTATTTAAAATCTTGAACTCTGGCCCTAACTGGTTTGGCTCAGCGGGTAGAGTGTCGACCTGCGGACTGAAAGGTCCCAGGTTCGATTCCAGTCAAGGGCATGTACCTTGGTTGCGGACACATCCCCAGTGGGAGGTGTGCAGGAGGCAGCTGATCGATGTTTCTTATCGATGTTTCTAACTTTCTATCCCTCTCCCCTCCTCTCTGTGAAAAATCAATAAAATATATTTAAAAAATAAATAAATAAAATCTTAAACCCCGTGAAGTATTGTGTTAAAATATAACCCAGCTATGTTTGACATTACTTAAAATCTTTTAAATGCTATTATGTAGGTGGAAGGTTTGATTATATCCCAAGAATATAAAAGTGCCTGGTATTGTTTATAAAATTACAACTTGCTAGAGATGGTAGAAATTTGGAGACCAGGACTAGATACTAAATGATGTCAAATTGCACTGAATAGTCCCACCCATTTAAATTACATAAAACAAGAGAATCCATTGGGGCATTTCTAAAAATTTTGGAGGTCTGAATGATCATATTCCTGTTAGAGCATCTAATAAAACCATGTTTTCTCTTCAGGAAAGTCCTCAGACTGACAACATGGGGGCCTTTAGGCCCTGAAATGCTTTTGGTAACTCCTGGTTAAGAAATCTTATTTGAATGGAACATACATTAGCAGTGAGTCATTTTGTGATTTTTTTTTTTAAAAAGGACTTGAGATACATGGTGGTAGAGGAGTCCATGCATGTAAGAAAGTACCTAATATGGGTGGTATGGTCTCTTAACTACATTCTGAAAGAAGACACACAATGTATATGCCTTTTCCTAAGGTTTAAGAAGTCTGAAATACAAAATACAGAACTATGTACTACTAGAGCAAAGTGAAACATCTTAAGCTTAAGCTTGTTTAATCAAGGAGGGTAAACCAGAATGGGCTATTGATTTTAGAGGTGATTTTACAAACTTATTTATTTGGGAGGATTAAGTACTCTAATGGATTTAAACAGTGGTAGATGTTTGATGTAAGAAAAATTAACAGGTGATATAAATTGTGGATCCAGTAATCTGCTTGTTTAACTCAAAAAGATGATGAAATTAATTCTGGTTGAGATATTTAGGAATAAATTTGACAGGCATTTGAGAAGATTATAAATTTTCACTGACTTGAAATATGAATCTGTTTCTGAGATGCCCTGTTATTCCATCTTCTATTTTACTATAATAAAACTAAAATGAAGATAATAAGTCATTTCTTAAGTGGTATCTATTATATATATCTTAGCCATTTTGGTTGCCATATTATTGCAATTCACAGAATTTAGAGGAAGCAGTTGAGACTAGGTTCTCTTTTTGTGACTTCCCAGCCCTGGTTTATGATTGAGACAACCCTGCTTCCCATTAAAGGAATTAAAACTTATGTACAGTCAATCTTCATTCACAGATTTTGTATTTGGATTCGTGCTAAAATTTATTTGATTCAGATATTTTTTCTTATGACGGGATGAGGGAAGTCAGCCCCTTCCATTGGCTATTCAAAAAAGTGTCATTTTCTTAAAAGTGAAAAATAAAGGCATGCTTGACTCTTCCTTTCTAATAGGTAAATCTCCTTTCATGTGCACACTTTACCTTGTTTACTGTGATTCCCCTTGGTTTCATGTACATTCGTATCTTTTTTCATATGTATATTTTACCTAATTTCTTATTGCTCTCCCATTTTCAAACTTAATGAATTGCTTTTCCAATATATATAATAAGTTTATTAAATGAAGCAATAAGGCCCTTCATTCCAGATCTCAGAATAATTTCTGGTAGAGTTGGGAGTGACTGGGATGTTGGGATATACTCCTGTATAAAGAAAACCAGTGTGTTATGAACTGGGGTGAATCAATCACCTGTCTTCAGGCTGGTAAATATCTGCCTCATTTTTTTCTCCAGGTGGATTTTATAGCAAACTAGAGGCCTGGTGCACAAAATTTGTGCACCAGATAGATTTGCTAGGCCTGGACGGCAATCAGGGCTGATCAGGGCCTTCTGGCTGGCAGCCAGGATCTTCCTTTGTTCTGTGCTGCCTCCTGGTAGCACACATCGTAGCAAGGGATCGATCCAGTTGAATTCCTAAGGGGACGAGATGAAGCGGGTAGAGGGTCCCTTCAGCCCAGCCTGCACCCTTTCCAATGTGGGACCCCTCAGGGAATGTCTGACTGCAAGTCAGACATCCCTCTTACAATCTGGGACTGCTGCTCACCTGCCTGCCTGCCTGCCTGCCTGACTGCCCTAACTGCCCCCTCTGCCAGCCTGATCAACTCTTAACTGCCTCTGCCTGCAAACCTCCGAAAGTGTTTTCACCCTTAATGTGTTGTACAGGGAGATATTAGAGAATAAGTTTACTCAGTATCAGTCATTGTTTGTATCATTGTTGTTTTCATATGTTTTGTTTTTATATCATGCCTGTTATATCCTTTTGTTACTGTTTATTAATAAATTTATTATTTTCATATACATTTTACTAATTTCCTTTCCTCTCTCACACTTCTATTATAGAGAAAGGGCAAATAGCAATATTAAAATTTTTCCTCTAATTCCCTTCTAATGTGCATGAATTTTGTACACCGGGCCATTAGTTTTTCAGAAAATTCTAAGTCTGAACCAGGCCCCGAACCCCAAGGGAACCCCCTCCCTGATTGATCTTATTTCCCCAACAGTTTGTCACCATCTGGAGCAGTGGTCGCCAATCTTTCAGACATCACAGACCACCAGTGGTCCACAGAGCACCGGTTGGCGACTGCTGATCTGGAGCCCTTCCAGAGCCTAAAGTTAGGCAAAGTGGGTACTAAATGGGCACAGAGAACATGCTGTTAAGGTCCCTTGACAACTTCCTGTCAGGTTCTTCTAACTCTGCTGCTGAGGGACTCCTGGCAGAGTTCAGTCCTGAGCCCCGCAGAGTTCAGAAAACCTTTTGTCTTTCTAGGGAGAGGCATAGTCTACTTGTTTGTACTTTCTCCCTTGCTGAAAAGTGATCTTTTTTTCCCCCTGTGGGTCTTATTTTTGCCAGTGGATATGGTTCATTGTTTTATGAGTGTGTCTCAACCCCAGAGTCAGGAATGGAGACTCACTCCTGGATCAGTGTATATCATGCCATTGTGACACCCGAGTTCAGAATTTTGTTAAGAGATGGAACTGGTTTACCTGGAATTGATGCAAAATTGGTTTTCCTTGGAATCATTGTGAGAGAAGACCTCAACAAGCCTATCCTGACCAAATGTCAAAGGTGGGAAGATGTGGCTTTACAGAAGAAAGTCAAAATCCTTGATTACCTCCTCACAGCTAACCCAGGAGAGGCTATAAAACTACATAAAGAGAAAACCAAATGGGGAGAAGCACTAGAGAGCTTTGAAAGCATTCAGGAGTTGAAGTCCAAACCCACATCTCAGAAGAGGTTCAGCCAGCCCTACACCACACTGGGGAAATTGTAGTTTATGGGGGGAAATAAGTGCCCAAATAAACCTCAGTAGCTTCTCTATTTTGCACCAATATTTCAATCAGCTATATATTCCCATAGTTTCCTCCTCTCAGAATCCCAAAAATCACTTTTAAAAAAATCACCTTTTCAAAATATATTTTTTATTGATTTTTTACAGAGAGGAAGGGAGAGAGAGAGAAAGTCAGAAATGTTGATGAGAGAGAGACATCGATCAGCTGCCTCCTGCACGCCCCACTGTGGAGATGTGCCCGCAAGCAAGGTACATGCCCCCAACCGGAATCGAATCTGGGACATTTCAGTCCGCAATCTGATGCTCTGTCCACTGAGCCAAACCGGTCTCGGCAAAAATCACCTTTTAAATTGCTTCAATATCAGATTAAGCCCCAAAAGCAGCAGGAACGAAGATCCCCAAAAAATATTAAATTTTTCTCCTCTAGGGTGATAAGTTACAATGAGTATGTGTGTAAGGGAGAGTAGGGGTAGATACATTCTTGCTAACTTCTGATTGGTCTGCAAGCTTCCTGTCTTAGCAATATCCATACATTTTTTTAAAGTAAATCTTTATTGTTCAGATTATAATTGTTCCTCTTTTTTCTCCCCCATAGCTCCCCTCCACCCGGTTCCCATACCACCCTCTGCTCTTCCCTCCACTGTCCTCATTCACAGGTGTACTATTTTTCTCCAATCTCTTCCCGCACCTCCCACACTTTTTTTTCTTTCTCCTCGAGAATGGTCAGTCCACTCCTTTTCTATGTCCCTGATTCTATTATATTCACCAGTTTATTCTGTTCATCAGATTTTTTATTCACTTGATTTTTAGATACACTTGTAGATAGATATGTATTTGTTGATAATTTTTACCTTGACCTTTTTCTTCTTCTTAAATAATATCTTTTAGCATCCTATCTAATAAAATAGTAATATGCAAATTAACCATTTGCTACATCCACAAGCCATGCCCACAAGCCAATCAGGAGCGAGTATGCTTATTAACCCCAACCAAGATGACTACAGCCACAGAACGAGCAGGGGGGAGGCATGGGTTTCCCTGGAGATGGAGGAAGCCACACTTTCTACACACCCAGGCAGATCCAAGCCTCTACTCAAGGCTACAAAGTTTCAATTATAGAATATAAATAAATCCCAACAAAAATGGTGGCAGCCACAGAGCTGGAGAGAGCAGGAAGCTAGGGTTGCCCCGGGTGATTGAGGAAGCCAAGGTTCTCCAGCCCTGGCATATCTTGACCTCTGCTTAAGCTACAAAGTTTCAATTGTAAAAGATAAATCCCAGATATCAGGACCTCCTCTTGGTCCAAGGGGCATGGCTGGCATGCAAACCACCACAGGCCCCTCACCTAGGCTGCCCCACACCCAAAGGGAACCCCCATCCTGATCCGGGACACCCTTCAGGGCAAACAAGCTGGCCCCAACCCATTCACCACGCCTATATCCTATCTAATAAAAGTAATACGCAGATTGACCATCACTCCAACTCACAAGATGGCTGCCCCCATGTGGTTAAAGATCCTGCTCCTCACGTAGACACAAGTTGGCCAGCAGGGGAGGGCAGTTAGGAGTGACCAGCCCTGCAGGGAAGGACAGTTGAGGGTATCCAAACCTGCCGGGGAAGGCAGGCCTAAAAGGGAGAGCAGTTAGGGGTGACTAGGCCTAAAAGAGAGGACAGTAAGGGGCAAACAGGCTGGCAGGGGAGCAATTAGGCAACAATCAGGCTGGCAGGGGACTGGTTAGGGGGTGATCAGGCTGGCAGGCAGAAGGGATTAAGGGAAATCAAGGCAGGCAGGTGAGCAGTTGGGAGCCAGCAGTCCTGGATTGTGAGATGTCCAGGCATTTGGACATCCCTTGAGAGGTCCCAGATTGGAGAAAGTGCAGGCTAGACTGAGGGACAATCCACCCATGCACAAATATCATGCATCAGGCCTCTAGTCCTATATAATAAAAGCCTAATATACAAATTGCTCCCTCAACCGAGAGTTCTTCTGGGAGTTTGGTTGCTCTCTATGCGGTGTGCTGACCACCAGAGGGTGGTGCATAATGTGGTGGGCATCAATGACATGCGCTGGCAGTGGGCGGCAGGGAAAGCACTGCTAGCCCTGAAGGGCCCCAACAAGAGTGGGACCATGGCAGGATGGTGGAGCAGGTGATTGGGCAGCACCAGGCCAAGGCAACTGCAAGTTGGGGCCAGAATGCCCCACCAATTGCCCTGCAGACAATGATTAGTGGCCGTCACAGGGGCAGGGGCCTGATTTCCCTGCCAATTGCCCCACAGATGGCAACCAGCAAGGGTGGCAGGGGGTGGGGCTGCCATCCAGATTCAGGCGCAGGGGCATATCTGGGGACCCAGGTGTGGCCCAGGGCCCAGAAGTCAACTGGGAACTGTCCTTCCACATGAGACACTCACAGGCCTGGCCTGCCGTCTGCACCCATGCTTGAATTTTGTGCACTGGGCCTTTATTTACAATAGCAAAAGAAAAGGGTAAAATTAATTTGACATATTTAAATTAATATTTCTACCAAATATTAAATGATACAGAAAATATAAATGTGTGAGGGAAACCATTGCAATATATCTGGTACCAATGTTTAAAATGAGCATATATCTGTATTTGCATAAAAATGGACTGAAGGAAAAATACCAAAATATATCATCATTCCTTTTAATTTTTTATTATTAATTTTTTATACATATCTCCCCATTGCTCCCCCTCCCTCCCAGGCATACCCCAACCCCCCAGTGTCTATGTTCATCGGTTATGCTTATATGCATACATACAAGACCTTTGATTGATCTCTTATCTACCCCACCTAACCTTAATCTTCCTGCTGTAATTTCACAGTCTATTTGATGCTTTACTGCCTCTGTATCTATCCTTTTGTTCATCAGTTTATAATGTTCTTTATTATCCACCAATGAGTGAGATCATGTGATGCTTCTCCTTCATTGACTGGCTTATTTCACTAAGCATAAGGCTCTCCAGTTCCATTCAGGTTGCTGCAAATAGTAAGAATTCCTTCTTTTTAATGGCAGCATAGAATTCCATTGTGTAGATGTACCATAGTTTTCTGATCCACGCATCTGCTGACGGGCACCTAGGCTGTTTCCAAATTGTAGCTATTGTAAATTGTGCTGCTATGATCATAGGGGTGCATAAATCCTTTCTGATTGGTGTTTGTGATTTCTTAGGATAAATTCCTAAGAGTGGGATTACAAGGTCAAATGGGAGATCCATTTTTAGTTTTTTGAGGAAACTCCATACTGTTCTCCACAGTAGCTGCACTAGTCTGCATTACCACCAACAGTGCACAAGGGTTCCTTTTTCTCCGCATCCTCGCCAACACTTGTCGTTTGTTGATTGTTGATGATTGCCATTCTGACAGGTGTAAGATGGTATCGCATTGTCATTTTCATTTGCATCTCTCGGATAATTAGTGACTTTGAACATGTTTTCATGTGTCTCTTGGCCTTCCTTCTGTCGTCTTTAGAAAAAGTTCTATTTAGGTCTGTTGCTCATTTTTTTATTGGATAGTTTATGTTCCTTGTATTAAGTTGTATAAGTTGGCTGTAGATGTTGGAGATGAAACCTTTATCAGTGATCACATTTGCAAATATGTTCTCCCATACAGTGGTCTTTCTTGTTGTTTTGTTGATGGTTTCTTTTGCTGTGCAAAAGCTTTTTATTTTGATGTAGTCCCATTTTTTTATTTTTTCTTTAGCTTCCATTGCCTTTAGAGCAGTATCAATGAAGAAGTTCTTTCAGCATATGTTTGAGATTGTGCTGCCTGTGGATTCCTCTAGTATTTTTATGGTTTCCCTTCCAATGTTTAAGTCCTGTATCCATTTTGAGTTTATTTTTGTATTTGGTGTAAGTTGCTGGTCCAGTTTCATTTTTTTGCATGTATCTGTCCAATTTTCCCAACACCATTTTTGAAAAGGCTATCTTGGCTCCATTGTATGTTCATACCTCCTTTGTCAAATATTAATTGAGCATAGTGGTTTGAGTGGATATCTGGCTTCTCTATTCTATTCCATTGGTCTATGTGTCTGTTCTTGTGCCAGTACCAGGCTGTTTTGAGAGCAGTTGTTTTGTAATATAGCTTGAAATCTGGTATTGAGATCCCACCTACTTTATTCTTCTTTCTCAGAATTGCTGTGGCTATTTGTGGTCTTTTTTTGTTCCAGATGAATCTATAAGAATTCATTCTACGTCTGTGAAATATGTCGTTGGTATTTTAATGCGTCATGCATTGAATCTATAAATTGCTTTGGGTAGTATGGACATTTTAATGATGTTGATTGTCCCAATCCATGAGCATCATATGGTCTTCCATCTGTTTACATCTTCCTCTATCTCTTTTTTCAGTGCCCTGTAGTTTTCTACATATAAGTCTATTACCTCTTTAGTTAGGTTTATTCTTAGGTATCTTAATTTATTTTGGTGCGATGGTAAATGGGATTGCTTTTTCAGTCTCTCTTTCTGTAATTTCACTATTAGTGTATAGAAATGCCACAGATTTCTTGGCATTAATTTTGTATCCTGATTGAGGAGCCAAGATGGCGGCATAGGTAAACACCTACACTGCTGCCTTGCACAACAATTTCAAAACTACAACTAAAAGACAGAACGGACATCATCCAGAACCACAGGAAAGCTGGCTGAGTGGAAGTTCTACAGCTAGAAGGAAAGAGAGGGGCTCACAGAGACCCAGAGGAGCCGCAAAAAGCTGAGGTACGGAGACACGCACGCTGAGAGAGCGGGTGCCCGAGTACCTGGCTGGCTTTCTCTGGCGGGAGGGAAACGGAGACTCCCAACGGCATTGAACCCCTTATCCTACGACACTAAACCCCAGATCCAGCTGAAACTCATACGGGGGGAGTTTGGACTGTGAAAAGGGAGAAGTGCACAGAAATTTAGGGGAGTCGCAAAAGATAGGAGGTGGCGGGCATGCGCACACAGCGCCGGTGCCGCCCGGAGGACAGATTGCTGATTGTGCTGCTGGCTTTTGTGACTGGGCAGGAGACAGACCCTCCCAACTGTGCCACTTCTGAGTCCACTGGGCCCCTGTTTCGGGCGAAACCCTGGAGACCTAGACTCGTGTGGTCCTGGTTCTCAGGGGAGCAGGGGAGCTGGAAAGGCAGCGGTCTGGAGGCACTGCGGGCGCCTGCGCACAAGGATCGCTCCAGCGATTACCCAGTCACGTGAGACTCCAGGGCCGTGGAGGGCGGGGCCTACTGGAAGGCAAGGCGGTCCCTTAAGCCCTGAGACTCCACCCATCCCAAGCTCAACAGAGGCTTCTGTGGTCTTGCAAGTAAAAAAGTTTCCCCGACATAGTGAAAATGCCAAGACAAGGGAAGGGATCAAAAACAAAAGAAATGGAGGGAAAAAAAACGACTGGATATAGAGTTCAAAACCATGCTTATAAGGTTTTTGAAGAATATGCTAGAAAAGGCGGATAAATTTAGCGAAAGCCTACTAGAGATACAAAAGAGCCAACTAGAGATGCTAGAGATGATGCGTAAAATTAGCAAGCCCCAAGAGGAG
>PVJN01032056.1:0-24430 GCA_004026805.1 Lasiurus borealis | reverse complement strand
TTTCCTCCATTTCTTTTGTTTTTGATCCCTTCCCTTGTTTTGGCATTTTCACTATGTCGGGGAAACTTTTTTATTTGCAAGACCACAGAAGCCTCTGTTGAGCTTGGGATGGGTGGAGTCTCAGGGCTTAAGGGACCGCCTTGCCTTCCAGTTGGCCCCGCCCTCCACGGCCCCCCGAGTCTCACGTGACTGGGTAATCGCTGGAGTGGTCCTTGTGCACACCCGCCCGCAGTGCCTCTAGACCGCTGCCTTTCCAGCTCCCCTGCTCTCCTGCGTACCAGGACCACACCAGTCTAGGTCTCCAGGGTTTCGCCCAAAACAGGGGCCCAGTGGACTCAGAAGTGGTGCAGTTGGGAGGGTCTGTCTCCCGCCCAGTAGCAAAAGCCAGCGGCAGAATCAGCAATCTGTCCTCAGTGTGGCGCCAGCGCCCTGTGTGTGCGCGTGCGCGCTGTGGCGACTCCCCTAAGTTTCTGTGCACTTCTCCCTTTTCACAGTCCAAACTCCCCCCGTATGAGTTTCAGCTGGATCTGCGGTTTAGTGTCGTAGGATAAGGGGTTCAATACCGTTGGGGGTCTCCGTTTCCCTCCCGCCAGAGAAAGCCAGCCAGGTACTCGGGCACCCGCTCTCTCAGCGCGCGCGTCTCCGTACCTCAGCTTTTTGCAGTTCCTCTGGGTGTCTGTGAGCCCCTCTCTTTCCCTCTAGCTGTAAAACTTCCACTCAGCCAGCTTTCCTGTGGTTCTGGATGATGTCTGTTCTGTCTTTTAGTTGTAGTTTTGAAATTGTTTTGCGAGGCAGCAGTGTAGGTGTTTACCTATGCCGCCATCTTGGCTCCCCAGGATGATTGTTTTTAATGTAATTCTGTATGGACCCTCATGCTGCTTCGTGTACCCTGCTGTGACTTGGAGAAATAGAGATTACATTATGTGATATTACTATATGTTTTCTTCTAAAACCAAATTTAAATGTGGGTAAGCCATTATTTCTTAGAGACTTGTAAATTTTTAGGACAAAAGCATTTCTAGGTATTCAAGATATTTTTCTACATGGACACACAAATACAGAGATTGACTTACAAAGTGCTAGTGTTCAAATTTATTGTTAATGAAAAAAAATCTGCTTTCATTTTTCCAAGCTGACAAAAAATGACTGCTAATATGTTATCGTACTTTAGACTACATTTTTTTTCTTGTTGGTGATAATAAAAGTATACTTTTTATAAAGAGAAGCTTTCAAAAAAGTGTTTTCCATATACTTAATTGAATTTGGTGATTATATATAATCATCTCCTCTAAGGAAGACCAAGGGCACAATATTTTTTTCCCCTGCTCTCTGAACTAAACTCATGCATCACACAGGAGGAGACAGGGCAAAAGTGGATATTCACTTATAAGTAAAATAAATTGCACCTTGACTTATTAGGAAATGTAATCTGAGAAAATAACAAAATACTTTCTTTATATATTTTGATATTTCTCATAGTTACATAAATCTGTTCCTTTTAAACTCCACGTTTAGGCCTTGGCTGCTCTCATTATATTTAGACAAATTGACTTCAATTACTTGACCCCAAAAAAGGCCTTGGGCTCTTTAGAAATCCATTTCTAATGTGTTGATCTTTATTCTGCACCTTAAGCACTCTTATATCTAAAACTAAATGGAACTGCATAATGTAGAAAATTATTATTCCCAACATCTTAGACACTGAATGAATAGTGAAGCAAAACAGAATCCTTCTGTTATGTAAAACTGTCCCAAGAAGCTAAAACAAGATTTCCCAGATCTCAAATATTGCCCCATTTCCTGCTATCACATAATCTCATTTACAAAGGAAGTATAGGTGAGTTGTAAACAAATATTTGACTTACATTCAACAAAAGTTGTTTTTTTAATATTTTTTTATTGATTTTTTTACAGAGAGGAAGGGAGAGGGATAAAAAGTCAGAAACATCGATGAGAGAAGAGACATCGATCAGCCGCCTCCTGCACGCCCCACAGTGGAGATGTGCCTGCAAGCAAGGTACATGCCCTTGACTGGAATCGAATCCAGGATCTTTCAGTCTGAAAGCCGAGGCTCTATCTACTGAGCCAAACTGGTCTCAGCTCAACAAAAGTTTTTAAGACACCTATTATGTGCTAGTCACTGACCCATATATGGGGTTAAAACGGAACAAGCTACATAGAATTGTTAATGATTACATCAGTCTCAGTGTCACTTTTAAGTGATTCTATTTTTTATTTGTAGATACTAGAATGAAATAATCACATATACTAATTTTTAAAAAAAACTTAAATGACCCTTTCACAGGGGTCGCCTAAGACCATCGGAAAATACAGATATTTACATCACGATGCATAACAGTAGCAAAATGTCATGATTGGGGGTCACCACCATATGAGGAACTGTATGCAAGGGAGGTTCTCTTAGGAAGGTTGAGAACCACTGCTCTATAAAGAAAGAATGAAGACAGCATAGAGTTTCACCTGACATTATGGGCTGGTCAGTTCCCTAACTTCTATTTCTCCTTATTGGATCCCATTTTCCCATTTTAAACCACTAAGAGATAAAAAAAAATAAAAATTGAGAGAAACATATCCTTTGCTCTTTGCTCTTTCCTGATTCAATAGTAAGTCGAAATCTCAAATTATGGGCACAAAATAATTGCTTTCAAAGGCAGAAAGCAGTACATTGAGGAAAGCATCCTTATTGCCTCTATGTAAAAAAAAATTTTTTTTCAATACATACTTTATTTTCCTTTCAATGAAAAATAAAGTTCTAGAATTTCTTGGAATTTATTTCTATTAAAAATTAAATGTGCATAAAGATATTCCTTGCAGCAGTTTCTTGTTTGTAAAACTAGAAACTATAAGCTCCCTTAATGTCCCTCCTTGAGGTCATATTAATAAATTTTGGTATAACAATATTGTAAAATGCTCTGCAGAATTAAAATTATGCTGCATTCATATTGTGATAAGTTGCATTAATGACCTCAGTTTCTCACAACTCCCTGTACTTACATTCTTATTAGTACATGCCCACACTGATCCTAGGCTTGACTTCATGATATGCTTTCGTCAAGGGGACAGTAGCAAATTTGATGCAAAAATATTCTTGACACACTTCTTGAATGCTTCTTCTCAACTCTTGGATCCCTCCCTCCATGATTATGACATGCATGAACTCTTAAGAGATGTGAGAGAAACATGGAAAAAAGCCAAGTTTTCCAGCTCAGGTCTTGTGGACCAACTCCTAGTCTACTTGTCAGCAAATGTATGGAAAAAAAAAATAAAACCCAAATGAGATAAGCTTGAATTGAAAAAAATCATCAAACTAAATGATGAACTCATTAGAAGTAAAAAATGACTTATTTTAAGTCATTAAGTTTTTTTTGAGGGGGAGAGGAGTTTATCACACAGCGTTACTGTGCCAACAGATAATTAAACATGTACTAAAATGTAATTATCTCAGAGATATGAGTGAGTCATAAAAGAAAGTCACAGAAAAATTATTATAGAATGAGTGCATTAATCAAAAACTAAATCTGATTCATGTCTTGAAAAATAATATCTAGTCTAAAAGGATATACATTAAGACTTATAATATTTATCTCCAGAGAGAGTAGTAGATTGAATATAAAGGAGAAGGTAGAGTGATATGTAGGGGGAAAATAAGTTTTCCTCAACCCTCTTAGAGTTCCTGACTAGATCTGAAAATTAAATGTCAAAAGTGGATTAACAGGAGGAAAGCATACAAATTTTAACCGAAGTCTTGCCACCTAACATGTACTACAATAGACCCTCACAAGCAAAGGTCAAATCAAATTAAAATAGATTTCTCCCTAAAATTCACTAAGTCAGAAAAAAAGATTTAGCCCTAGCTGGTTTGGTTCAGTGAATAGAGTATTGGCCTGCTGACTAAAGGGTCATGGGTTCAATTCCAGTCAAGGTCACATGCCTGGTGTTGTGAGAGGGCATGCAGGAGGCAGCCAAACAATGACTCTCTCTCATCATTGATATTTTTATATCTCTCTCCCTCTCCCTTTCTCTCTGAAATCAGTAAAAAAATATTTAAAAAAAGTTATTAAACAATGTATTAAATGCAATAAGATAGTTATAACCAGGGTGCTATGAAATTAGCCAACACAACAAAGCCACATTTCTAGACCAGTGCTATATAATATAGTAGCCACCAGACACATGTGGCTAGTGTGAGGAAAGAACTGAATTTTTAATTGTACTTAATTTGTATTAATTTAAATGTAAATAACCATATGAGGCTAATAGCTACCATACAGAAGAGTGTAAATTTAAATATGTCCACCACCACAGAAATTTCCATTGAACAGTGCTGCTCTAAACTAGGGGTTAGCAAACTTTATCTGCAAAAATTTATGACAGTAAATACTTTAGGTTTTGAGATTCATACTGTCTCTGTCACAATAACTCAACTCTACCAATGTAGTTCAAAAGCAACTGTAGACAAGCAAACAATAAATAGTGTAATTACATTCCAATAAAACTTATTATGAACACTGAAGTATAATTGTCATATAATATTTATATGCCTCAATATTACTCTTCTTTAATTTTTTTTCAATCATTCAAAAAGAATGAACAGTCATCCATAACAACAGGTCATATAGAAAGCCTGTAGTATGCCAGATCTGCCCTATAGGTCATTTAAGACCTACTCTAAGGCAGTGAAGGACTGCATTCCAGAAGTCTTACTTAGTTGAAACTTGAAGTACTAAAATTCACCAGAATAATAATGTTCTGGAGACAAATGGAGGAAAATAGGAAAGAGGGAAAGTGAAGGAAAAGAAATAAGGAGAGAAGAAAAAGAAGCATAGAGATCTGAACATAGGGGAGTATATCACATTCAGAGAACTAAAATTAAACAGTATATAAGACATGAGTTTGAGAGTGGCAGGAAATAAACATGGGAAGCAAAAACAGGACTCATATATGACTGCAATGCCCCCTCTTTTTTGATCTTTTAGTTTAGCTAAACAGTTAAGCCCACAGGACTATAATAGGCTACATCTGGCATAAGATTGACTTACTAGTAGAAGGACATGGACATGGCAGTAGAGCAGTGTCAAGCATGTTTTCCTCAGAACAAGTCCTCATGGAGTACAGAATTTAGTCTCCTTTGGTCCCACCCTAATCAACACTGAGATGCTAAAGAATGAGATCTTATTGATGGATATAGGAGCCACATCAATGTAATAGTCCCATGACCCACATAGAAATCAATATCTCTTAAAACACTCCTCTAGAAATAGCTTCCAGGGATCCACTCAAGGAGTCCAGAGCTGTGGTTTCTGACACAATTCACCTAGGCGAGATGTAGTATACCAATGACAGCCCTTTACCATTAGCAACATTACCCAATAATACATCTGACATCCCACCTTTATCAGGTTTTCTGGGGAAGTCGTGGGGGACCACTTAATTCGAGATCAATGTCTCATGTAAAAAAAAAAAAAAAGGAGTTTTGTTAACCCTTTACTCACAGAAACTTGGTCTTCATCAATAAAAGCAAATTTGCATTTTTGGGAAGGATATTTTGGTAGCAATGTGGCAGATGGACCAGAGAGAAGGGAGACTTGAATTTTGAGAAACCAATAAAGGAGTTGTTGCAATAATCCATGGGATCATAAATTAAGGCAGAAATAAAAGGGAGAAAATTAAAGACTTGACTGATTTAGTATGAGAGGTGAAAAGGGGACATAGATAAAAAATAATTCCCACAGTTCTTACGTGATTATGAATTTAGTGACTTCAATCACTGAAATACAAAACTATGGAGGAAAGAATGCTACCAAAAGTTGTATTTTCAGCACCATTATAAAAGTAAAACACAAAGCGATTTTGATTTATGTATCTTAGATGATATCTTGACCCAGAAAAAAATGCTTAGTTTTCAGCCTAGAGCTCTCTAAAACAGAGATTAGTGCTATAAAATGCATTCATCTAAATGAGAGCATTTTTTATTAGAACTAAGGAAAGGTGTTTTCTTTTATTCATCTGCTCACCTATCAAACAGAACTCCATAACTCCAATCTATTTGTTGTAGAGACCCCCTCATTAACAAAGTAATCAAGGATGAGTCTGACAGTGAAGAGAAAATCATTTTTGGCCTTTGATTCATGTTCTTGTACACACCCCAAATCTTATTGGTTTTCCTTTTGAGTAATACATGTGCTTTGTTTTTGAAAATACACTTATAATAAGGAAAAAGTCCAGTCATTGTGTTAAAGAGGCAAGGTAAGGTATGAATATAAAAAACAGAAAGCATTATCCTTCCAGACCACAGTTAGTTAGATTAGCACTTTCCTACCCTTATGGTATACATATAACATAGTCATGTGTGCGAGGAATACTAAAGAAAATGTGCAGTGTGGCAACCAAACCTACAACCACTGGGTGGAAGCGGTGCTCACATGTTATGTTCACTTTCTAGTATATTTCTAGCTTCCATTTCATTTAAGACCCAAAGCCAATCTGTGTGAGAAAGAATTACCAAAGCCCAATGGACTTAGTCTTTGAAAAATATCCATGGACAGTCACCAAGCCCATACTTTTCTGTTACTGTTCCACTTTAAAATAAATGTCTATGCCCTGAATATCAAAGTGTCAGGAGAGCCAAGACTGGTTTGGCTCAGTGGATAGAGCATCGGCTTGCGGACTGAAAGGTCCAGGGTTCGATTCCAGTTGGGGGCATGTACCTTACTTGCAGGTACATCTCCACTATGGGGCATGCAGGAGGCAGCTGACTGATGTCTCTCTCTCATCGATGTTTCTGACTTTCTCTCTTCCTTCCTCTCTGTAAAAAATCAATAAAAAAATATATTTAAAAAAAGTGTCAGGAGAGTAAAGTTGATTCAGAAAAAGAAAAAGTCTTCCTTTAATTAACCCTTTACATAAATTCATTAATTCTTTATGGATTTGAGAAGGCTGCTCAGAACAATTATTCCTTCAGGGAAGTATTGCTATCCACAGAGTCCATCTGGAAGGGGTTGTTCACACTATGTAACTCATCCCACGAGAACCTTAGCAACCAAAGAAAACCTCCATCTGATTCCTCAAAGTCAGCAAGAAAAAAAAAATGGCACCTTTCCGTGCATTTAACACTAGAATGGGAAGAAGGAATGATCCATAACTTGCCCAGAAGTTCTTTTGATAGCTCACAAATTATAATATTTGAGTCTGCACAGATGTGCAGAATAATTTTCACTATATTGTCATGCCACACTAAATACATACATCATACTATTCAGCTCAACCTATCTGCTTCTTATACACCTAACAGGGCATCATTTTAAACTGAACATACTTCGATTTTTCTCTTTCATCCATTCTCTGTTAAAAGGATGTTTTATGTCCTATAACCAGTTGTTCACACAGCTTACTTTCATTCCCTATTGGTTAGGGCTCAAACATACTAATGAACATAGAGAATGAGAATGAAAGAGGTAGAAAGAAGACAGGAAGAGCTCAGAAGAGAGACTAGTTTCCATACATGGAGATAAAGATTCACATTGCAGGCCCTGACACATGTCATTCCTCAGGAATAACTGATAGGGATGTGTATTGGCACAATCATAGTCCCTTCGCACAAACCTCAAGGTTTCTGAGGCTTTAATATTCTTCCTCTGTGGTATTTTCATTTATACCTTATAATGGAGAATGCCTGCCCATGTTAATAACTCTCACTGAGAGAGCTCTTTCTCCCTTCAAACAAAGGGCATCACCATCGCAGGCAGGAGTCCATTGCCTACCGGAGAATGAATGGGCACTCAATCATTCAAAAAGAATGAACAGTCATCCATAACAACAGGTCATATAGAAAGCCTGTAGTATGCCAGATCTGCCCTATAGGTCATTTAAGACCTACTCTAAGGCAGTGAAGGACTGCATTCCAGAAGTCTTACTTAGTTGAAACTTGAAGTACTAAAATTCACCAGAATAATAATGTTCTGGAGACAAAGGGAGGAAAATAGGAAAGAGGGAAAGTGAATGTATAGAACACTTCTATACAATTCTGCCAAAACAGGTAAATTACAGGAATAATGAAAAACTTAAGCCTTCAGAAATTCTCTTTCTCTAATAGAAGCGAGTGACTTGGACTATTCCTATTAACCATGCTTCTAGCATTTGTAAACTGGATGCTTTAACTTCTGTTCTGCATTCATATGCTGGACATGCCTTGTTTGGACAACCTGATAATATATCTGAGTCTCCTTCTCTAGGCCCCCTTCCTCCCCCAGCCTCCCCTCTCCTTGGAAAAAGTCCTCCTCCCAGGGGTGTCCTGTTTATATAGAAACCAATCACCCAGCCACCTTCCTTTTTGATTTCTCATATTCCAAACCACTATACATCTGCCTTAATCATCCCAGAGCTGGGTACCCGTTATGTTCCCGAGCCCACTGAAACCATTCATGCTAGTCAATCATAAGCCTGCTTACTCTGCCTTTTTACAGACACCACAATATAAATTCTTGCCCACAATTTTCCTCATCCCTCTACCTCATGGCCAATGTTTTCCCATGTGTCCCCACTCCCCAACATGGCATGGCATGCTCTCTCTTCTTTGGAACTGTGAGTGATAAACTATCTTTTAATAAAAATTTTTCCTGATCTGTTAACCATGTTATTCAAATTTCCTCTTAATAGAATGTATTTTAGAATAGCTGCTAATTGTGACTATTATATGGCCATGAGGAAAAAGTAATCACAGTGACTGGGAGGGAAATGTAAAAACAGGCACTGGAGCCCTAAGTGGTTTGGCTCAGTGGATAGAGCATCAGCCTGCAGACTGAGGGGTTCCAGGTTCAATTCCGGTCAAGGGCATGTACCTTGGTTGCAGGCACATCCCCAGTAAGAGGTGTGCAGGAGGCAGCTGATCGATGTTTCTTTCTCATCGATGTTTCTAGCTCTCTAGCCCTCTTCCTTCTTCTCTGTAAAAAATCAATAAAATATGTTTTAAAAAAAGAAAAGAAAAAACAGGCACTAGAGCCAAGATGTCACTGCCTAGTGACAGTCATTTGGGAGAAAAGGCCCACAGAGAGCAACCTAACTCTCAAGGGGGCCCATGCTTTAGGCACCACTTCTTTCTTCATAAGGACAGAGAATTATATCAGGAGTCAAACCACTCAAGTCTTATAAGCCTAGACTCACTCTATTGCTTTCTTAACTTATCTGACCATCAGTCTCTCTGATTGTAAACAATTAATAAAATAGTGGTTCAAAACTCATGGTATGTGTGAGAATTAAAGAAGAAACTGCTGTGTCTGTTATAGTGTTTAAAACATGGTAGGTACTCAATAAATGTTATTACTGATATTATTAATATTACCATAATTTATTCTTATACTTTTGTTTAATATCTCACTTGTTGTTGAAATGATAGTTAAGATTCAACCAGGTCCCACCTTTTAGAATTATTTAAGTTTTCTTAAATGAATGAATCTTTCATCAATGAAAAGCATAAGATTTGTCACTTCATCATTCACGAGTATTCTGATTTGTTTTCATAGTTACCAACCAACTTGTCATATTATGGTCAATACTATGTGTAAGTTCTTCATTCTGAAAAGGAGAGAAATGGTAATGATTGTGACAAGACAAGGAGCCATCAAATATTCAGTAATAAAAAGGCATAAACATAACTAAAAAATATCTTACTGAAATATTTAAACATCAATAAATCTCCATAAAAAATATCACACAAAAATGCAGAGCCTAGGAATGCATAGTGTTGGTGTGATGTCTGATGCTTGTTGTTCATACTGTGTTGGTTAATATAACATGTCAACTTGACTAGACCATAGGGACCCAAGTATTTGGTAATCTGTGTGTGTCTGTGAGGGTGTTTGGGGATAAAATTAACATTTAAATCAGTAAGCTGAGAAAAGAAACTTACCCTCCCTCATTCAATTAATTGAAAGCCTGAACTGAACAAAAATAAAGTGAGCCCTGCCTCTATTCCTTGTAAGAGAAAAAAATCTTCCTGCTTTCAAAATGGGACATCAGCTTTGTCCTGCCTTTGGACTCAAACTGAAACATCAGATATCCTGAGTTTCCAGCTTGCTGATTCATCCTGCAGATTGTCTCCAAAATCCTGAGTCACTTCCAAAGAATAATTCAATAAGTCAGCAAATCAATCAATTAATATTGCTGGTTCTATTTCTCTGGAAAACCCTGATTAATACACATGACCATGCTCATGTAACAATAATGAGAAGGAATAATCAAGTGTTTACAGTGTACCGAGCACTGCTCTATGTTCTTTGTAGAAATTAATTCATTCCTTATCAGGTATTTCTGATATATACAGTAGAGAAAACAGAGGCAAAGAGAGATAAAATAACTTGTATCAGCTTATACAACCAGAATTCGAACCTAGGCACTGTGGATCCCAATCTATGCTTCTAACCATCATGGTATACCTAGGGTGAGGCTGACCACCATTGGAAGCCCAGTTTCACTGTGGACAATTCTATGTGACATCAGCACCATATTCTTGACTTTTAAAAAATGCCTCATGGGAATTTTGTAAGAATTAAGTATTCATGAATGCCTATTCTATTTTCCCAAACCAGCATTGTATTCAATGATTGCTACCTCCTTTTCCTATCATGAATAAAATGTTCCTGATTCTATTTTCATAAACATGGATTATTTTAACCTATGAGTATTTCCAAAAATAAAAACATTACTATGTTCTTTCATTTTGGGCTCTTTTAATAAGATATCTGCCATATACTTTCAAAATTAGTAGTCAACATGATCAGTTTTAATACCCTCATTTCTATCAAGCGACCTCATGTGTGCCATGCTGTAAAACCAATTTTCATAATTTTGCTTTCATGATTAAATGAAAAAGAATTTGCATTCTGACATTAAAATAATATACATTCTTGGCCTAGCTGGTTTGACTTGGTGGATAGAGCGTCGACCTGTGGATTGAAAAGTACCAGGTTCAATTCCAGTCAAGGGCACCTGCCCAAGTTGCAGGCTCCATCCCCAGTGCGGGGCATGCAGGAGGCAGCCATTCAATGATTCTCTCTCATCATTGATGTTTCTATCTCTCTCTCCCTCTTCCTTCCTCCCTGAAATCAATAAAAGTGTATTTAAAAATCCTATCTAATAAAAGAATAATATGCAAATTGACCATATCCCCACTATACCCACAAGCCATGCCCACCAGCCAATCATAAGTATGTAAATTAACCCAAAATGGCTACGGCTACAGAGAGAGCAGGAGAGAGGCTTGGGTTGCCCTTGGCAATGGAGGAAGCCAAGCTTTCTGGACACCCTGGCCTATCCAGTCCTCCACTTAAGGCAACAAAGTTTTAATGGCTGCTGCCACAGAATGAGCAGAAGGCTTGGCTCTGCACCAGGCTACAAAGTTTCAATTGTAGGAGATCAATAAATCCCAGATATCAGAGCCTCTGCTTGGGTCACCAGGGCTGACCTGCAAACAACCACAGGCCCCTCTCCCAGGCCACCCCATGCCCCAAGGAAATACTCACCCTGATCTGGGACACCCTTCAGGGAAAACCAGCTGGCTCCCATCCATGCACCAGGCCTCTATCCTAACTAATAAGAGTAATATGCAAGTAGACCATCACTCCAACACACAAGATGACTGCCCCAGGTGGTCAAAAGATCCTATCCCTATGTGGACACAAGATGGCCACCACCAGATGGCCAGCAAGGGAGGGTATTTGGGAAGAACCAGGCTTGCAAGGGAGAGCAGTTGGGGGTAATCAAGCCTTCAGGGGAGGGCAGTTAGGGGTGATCAGACCTGCAGGGGAGGACAATTAGGGGTGATCAGGCCTGCAGGAAGGGCAGTTAGGGGCAAACAGGCTGACAGAGGAACAGTTAGGCATCAATCAGGCTGGCAGGGGAGTGGTTAGGGGGTGATCAGGCTGGCAGGCAGAAATGGTTAGAGGCAATCAGGAAGGCAGGCAGGTGAGCAGTTGGGAGCCAGCAATCTTGGATTGTCAGAGGGATGTCCGATTGCCCATTTAGGTCTAATCCTACCATAATCAGGCCTAAACGGGCAGTCAGACATCCCTCAAGGGGTCCCAGATTGGAGAGGGAGCAGGCTGGGTTCAAGGACACCCTCTCTTCCTGCCCTCCACCATGCACAAATTTCATTCATTGGGCCTCTGGTAATAATAATAATAATAATAATAATAATAATAATAATAATATACATTCTGTAAGAGCTCTAACTTCAGCATCACAAATGTGATAGGTTAATTTTTTTAATCTATTCACTTTATTACTTTATTTCAGGAATTTACTTGCCAGCCAACTCTATACAAATTGCATGTTCATTATTCCTTATAGAACAGAAATTATAAGAACTCATAATTTTTGTAACATTTGAATAGGTATCAGTAGCAATAATGTTTTGTATACTTTACATTTCTTTATAGAAAATTAACTGCATTAATATCACTAGTACATTTCATGTAGAGAGCAGTCAAGGTTATACTCATAGCAGCTAAGAAAGTGTCAATGTTTTCTTTACCTTTTTTTAAATCCTCAGCCAATGATATTTTCCATTGATTTTTAGAGAGAGTGGAAGAGAGAGAGAAAGACAGAGAGAAACATTGATGTTAGATAAAAACATCTATTAGTTGCCTCCTGTATACCCTGACCAGGGCCCAGGGCCAGGGAGAAGCCTGCAACCGAGGTACATGCCCTTGACCAGAATCAAACCCAGGACCTTTTGGTCAAAAGGCCAACACTTTATCCACTGAGCCAAATTGGCTAGGGTATTCATCTTTTTATTCTTCATATGTAAGTAAATGTAATTCTTTATTTTAATAGCTTTATTTAGATACTAGAGGCTCAGTGCACAAAATTTGTGCATGGGTAGGGGCTGGGGGGATTCCCTCAGCCCAGCCTGCACCCTCTCAAATCCAAGACCCATCGGGGAATATCTCACTGCCGGTCTATCGCTGGATCCTAATCACTCACTTCCCTGCCCCCCCCACTAACTGCCCTCCCCTGCCAGCATGATCACCCTTAACAGGCCCCCACTGCCAGCCTGGTTGCCCCTAACTGCCCCCTCTGCTGGCCTAGTTGCCTCCAAAGGCCCCCCATGCTGGCCTGATCTCCCTGAACAGCTCCCCCTTGCTGGCCTGGTTACCTCCAACTACCCACCCTGCCAGCTTGGTCGCCCCTCACAGCCCTCCCCTCACCAGCCTGGTCAGCCCATGCAGCCTGCTCTTCAGTTGTTTGGTCATCCTTCACTAACCCCCCTGCTGGCCTGGTTGCTCCACACAGCCTGCTCGTTCAGTTATTTGGTTGTCTCTCACTACCCTCCCTGGCATCCTGGCTGCCCCATGCAGCCTTCTTGTTCAGTCATTTGGTTGTTCCTTGGGCCATCCAATGCTTACCTGCGCCTCGGGCCGGCCCTGGGTGATTAGGGGGCTGAGGGGACAGGGGACTCTGGAGGTAGGTGAGTGTCTGAACCCAGCTGAGGATGGGCCCAGATGTGCTACATGCCTGTCACCCCCAGCAGGGCTTAAGGAAACTGGGCACCTCCATCTTGTGGCTATGGGCACTGCTGATTTGGGTCAATTAGCATATCCTCTTTATTGGCTGTGGGTGCCACCATCTTTGTGAAGGCATGATGGTCAATTAGCATATTCCCTTTTTATTAGATAGGATAATTGACATACAATAAAATATACATATTTTACTAAGTAATTTGACATGTGTATACACTTATAAAATGATCATCACAATAAAGATAATAAATATATTTATCACTTCCAAAAGTTTTCCTCTGCTCCTTTGTAAATCTATCCCCCTTTTTGTCAATCCTCCCATTTCCAAATGCAGTGAAAAGACTTTGTTGTGGCCTCCTGTTGTTCATGTCCTTATTACCAATAATTAGTAATTTTAAAAATTTAGAGAAGAAGAGATCTAGCAAAAGAAAAGAGGACTTTTGTAGAAACGCAATGACATTTTTTTTCTAACAACTTAATGTTAACTTTCTCCTTTTACTTGATGACCATTGTCATCATTTAAACCCTGTTTTATACCAGAAAATTCTAGATGATTTGTCCTTAATAAGCACAAAATATCTAAACTCACTTTTATTTATATTTAGCTCTTGACTCCTAAAAGCTACAGGACCTAAATTGTTAGAAATCCTTTAGAAAGCTGACTGATCTCAAAAATCGCAACTTGTGCTTCCATCAAGTCAGATCAAAATACATCTATTGAGTGCTGACTTTAGGTGCTGAGGATAGAAGATTAATATAAATGGTCATTGTCCTTAAGGAAATTTTATTTGCACCATAGACTTAAAACATAAGAAGATGATTCCAATGCAATGTATTGAAGTACAATGAGATATAAGTAAGGTACAACCTCAAGGATATAAAGCCTATATAAGTA
This sequence comes from Lasiurus borealis, assembly GCA_004026805.1. Lineage (NCBI taxonomy): Eukaryota > Metazoa > Chordata > Mammalia > Chiroptera > Vespertilionidae > Lasiurus > Lasiurus borealis. The sequence goes on along the minus strand of PVJN01032056.1, from coordinate 10,000 downwards.
ACAAGTGGTTGTGTGAATAGACATTTTCCCTCCAGGTTTTCACACAAATATTTTCACATGATTTTGGTACTAAAAATGCCAGTATAAGCCCAAAATCAAAATGTACAAACTACAAGATAAGAATATTTGAGAACAAATTCAAGAAAGGGAACCAGCACAATTTTTCTTTTATGCCCATCCTCAGAGTCCTATCTCTCTTCTCAATATAAAAGGTCCATTCTGCTGAATAGCTAATGATATTAAAATTATGTACATCCTAATTTGATTCATTAGAAGTTCAATATTGTAAGTTTTTAAAAATATACCAGGTTATGAAAGTTTTCCTTCCTGTAGTGGCAATCTAAACTTCCCTGCAGAGATAAAGTAGAGGTTGCAAAAATATTTTTAAAGATCCATACATGGCAACATGTGGCTAATGAGGCAATTTAAAAGCTGAATAATTGAGACTTGATAAAGAGAGATATGCAACTAGAGAAATCTAGTATTGCAAACTATTTCCCCCATGGGAATATTTTCTAATTCCAGATGGGTTTGATAAGAGGGAGAATAGCTGAACATGGCTTTATAAAGATTCATAAGGCCAAGTCTTGAATTAGAGTTCAAGACCATCAGGGACTGTCAACCTGAGTGTTTTTGCACCTAATTTGAGCCTGAACTTCATGTTCACTGAATTCCATGAGGAACCACCTCATGGATAAACATGTCAAGAGATCCTCATGGCAGTTGTAAGACTTCTTGTGACACTGCCTCAGTAGTCAGTGGTATTATTTTTGCCATATTCTACTAGTAAAAATTGAGTCACAGTGTCAGTTCAGACTTGAGGGAAGGGAATACACAATGCTGTGAATAGTGGGGTACATGACTCCTTGAGAAGGGCATCTTTAAAAAACAGCTTACTACAGAATGACTTTAGATCATAGGAAAGTACTTAACTGATCGACAATCCCAGCTGAGCTCTCAAGCAATAACCAGTATCAACTGCCAACCTAATAACTCAACTATCAAGAACACCCAGTCTTAACCGGTTTGATTCAGTGGATCGAGCTCAGCCTCTGGACCAAAGGGTCCTGGGTTCAGGTCCTATTAAGGGCAAGTAATTTGGTTGCAAGCTCCAACCTAGCCTGGGCCTTGGTCAGGGATCAGGCAGGAGGCAACCAATCTATGTGTTTCTTTCACATTGATGTTTCTCTTTGTCTTTCCTACTCTCTTCCACTCTCCGTAAAATTCAATGGAAAAATACCCTCAGGTAAGGATGAACAAAAGAGAAGAGAGGGGAGGAGGGGAGGGGAGAAAACACCCAGCCCAGTTGAAACTTAAAATAATTCTGTAGTCATCATATGACTAGAACCATATAAGAAAATCCAAGTGAGAATTCTCCAAGTCAGCCCAATCACCACAGAAACACAAGAAAAAATAATTGTTGGTTTAGGGCATTGAGTTTTGTAAAGGTGTGTTATGCAAAATTAGATAGTAGAAATACCTTTCATTGTCCAGGCACTAAGAATAAGAAAGTATTCTATAATATCCATGGTCACAAGGTATAATTAAAAAGCCAATAAAGAGGGCAAATAAAAATAACTAATCCAAACAAATGAGTTTATAACTATTTCACAGCAGGCCAATGCTACTGCAGCAATTAGGAAAAAAGTAATTATTAAAGTCATATGTTTAAAGGTACTAAGATTCTATAGAAGCAAAGTGTTAGACAAAATAAAATTCTAAGGAGAATTCTGAAAAGTATCTAAGAGGATAAATTTTCTCAGGGGAGCTAATAACATCCACTTATTTTTCCCATGAAACATTAAGTAATTTCAGTTGTGGGCTAAAGATTTAATTTGTCCAAGCTTCAGGTTTGCTAAGCACAGGGCCTCTAACAGGGGAAATGCAAACTGGAAAAGCTTTGAGTAATCATAGTCAAAATAGTCTGGCAAATTAATAGCATGAGGGACCTAAAGCAATATACTCATAAGACATTTTCTGCATTCTGAGTTATAAACATAGCCCAAATTTTTCTACTGGGGGACTGAAAGTCTGTTTCTCAAAACTTAGGAAACTAAAACTTAGTTCAAGCATCCTGTCAAGTTTTCCTTCAATATTTGCCAAAATGTGAAAATATGCAGGATCTGAGCCTAGAGATTTGGCTCTCAAGCATAAAACTGGAACTATTATAATGCCTCACACCTGAGAAAAATAAGGCCAGCCAGGCTCTAAGCCAGAGTCTGGAAGAGACATAGCTTAGAAATAAAGACGAGGCAGAGACAGACTGTGTAACTAAAACTAAAACACAGCTTCAACCTAGTTCAATTTTGAATTGGATTGAGATAACAAGACTCTCACTCTGTCTGCTCAACAGATAAACAGAGAATCTTCTCTGGTAAAGTTTATAACAACAGAAATATCTATAACTCCTTATATGTCTAACATATATAAATGTTTAACACGAAATAAAAAATTATTTCAACTATGAAGAAGCAAGAAAATGTTACCAATTTAAAAAAGAAAGGACAGACAATAGATATGAGCATACAGATAATAAAATATACTGGTATAGTTAGCAAAAACATTAAAATAATTATAATATAAAAGAAATAACATGTGGATCAAATAGATAAAAGAAGACATTTAATAGAAAATCGAAATCTATAAGAATTAATCAAAGGGACATTCTATCACTTAAAATTGAAAAGTAAAATATATAAAATAAATAACTCAATTGATAGGTTTAATAACAGAATAATTTGAAATGGCAACAAAAATTAAAAATTCATAAATGAATCTATCAAAAGATTTATAACATCTACATAAAAAACTATAAAACAATAATGAGAGAAATTGTACAAGACAAAAATGGAAAAAAAATTATTGTGCTCATAGCCTGAAAGACTCAATATTTACTTTATTAAGTTATTTTTTTCAATTACAGTGACATTCAATATTATTTTATACTAGAGGCCTGGTGCACAACATTCATGCACAGGGGGCAGTGAGGGGCATCTCTGACATATCCTGCATCCTCTCACAGTGCAGGACCTCTTGAGGGTTGTCTGCCTGCTGGCTTAGGCCTGCTGCTCCTAAGTACTACCACAGAGATGGGAAAGGCTCCTGCCACCACAGCTGTGCTCACCAGCTGTGAGCCTGACTTTTGGCTGAGAGGCATTCCCTCTGTGGGAGCTCACTGACCACTAGGGCACAGCTCCTGTGTTAAGCAGATGCTCCATGGTGATCAGTGCACATCATAGCGACTGGTCATTCCAACATTTGGTCAATTTGCATATTAGCCTTTTATTATATAGGTTTAACTTCAAGTATATAGCATAGTGGTTTAACAATCATATAATTTACCAAGTGGCCTTCCTGATGAGTCTAATACACACCAGGAACTCTCCAGGGTTTTTTCAATATTATTGATTATGTTCCTATGATGTATTTTTCATCCCCATGACCATTTTGTAATTACCAATTTGTACTACTTAATCCCTTCATCTTTTTTACTAAGTCCCCTAAACATTCCTTACATTGGCAACCATCAATTTGTTCTTTATATTTATAAGTCTGTTTCCTTTTTGTGGGTTCATTTACTTAATTCTTCACCTATAAGTGAAATAATATGGTGGTATTTATCTTTCTCCATGTGACTTAATTCACTTAACATAATACCCTCTTTTAATCTTATGGCACACATAAACTAATTACTAAAATTCTGTGGCACACCAAAAAAATTTATTTTCCAATCCAATAAAAAATATGTATAATTTTTATTCATTTATACCAAATGGCTATTGTTGTATTAGTTGTTATCATTTGGAAATGAAAGGAAAAGAGTCAGGGCCCCTAAATAGTCAGGGATGTTTTAAAACTTCATGTGGCATACCAGTGTCCCATGAAGCACTGGTTGAAAATCACTGATCTAGGTCAATTCATGTTGTCACAAATGGTAAGATTTCATTTTTTTTCTGGAAAGTAATATTCCACTGTAAATATGTACTACTTCTTTATCCATTCATCTATTGATGGACAATTACATTATAGAGACTCAATATTAAAAGATGTCAAATTTCCTAAATTAATCTGTAGATTAAATGCAATCACCAAAAACTATCCAATACTTTTCCTATTGCAATAAATAAATTGATTCTAAACATTTTATTAAAGCAACAACCAAATTATTATAATAGAAGAAAGAATCCTATAAGCACTTGAGAAATGACAAAGACAGTGTTATGCATTAGTGAGGAAAGAATGGTCCTTTCAGTAAATGGTGCAGGTATAAATGCATATCCATTTGGGAAAGAAGAATAAAACTTGACATACAAAAGAGTTTCAAGTTGATTACAGATCTAAATGTAAACCATAAACAAATTTTAGAAAATAGTAAAGGAGAATAAATTTATGACCTTAAAATATTTCTTAAACAGGACAAAAAGAGCACTAACTATAATAGGAAAAGGTTTCTAAATTGAACTACATTAAAATTTAGAACATCTTTACAGCAAAATATAGCACTAAAGAAATGAAAGCCACGTCACAGCATGGGAGAACATCTTTACAACAAGACAAATGGTTCAAGTACAGATAGAAAGCCATTTTTACCCAATTTAAAAGTGGGTAAAACCACAACAGACACTTCAAAAAGTACATATCCAAATTAGTGACAAACACCACCATTAATGACAAGGAATATTAAAATTAAAACTACTATACAATGAAATACCACTAGCCATCCACCAGAGTGGCTAAATTTTAAAATGCTGATACCACCAGATTTTGCTGATTATGTGAGAGTGTAAATTGATAAAGCCGCTATGAAAAACTATTTGGCACTATCCACCAAAACTCAGCATATAGACTTCTTACAAATCAGCAATTTGATTCCAAGGTATATAGCCAACAGAATTTCATATATATGTGCACCAAAAGACATGGACAAAAATGTTCATATTGCATTCCTCATGATAACAAAATCCTGGAAACAGCCCACATATACCCTCAAAAGTAGGATAGAATGTAATATATTCATATAAAAGAATATATAAAATGAATTGCCTATAGCCAGTCACAAAACTTTGGGTAAATCACATCAGCATAATATTAATCAGCAGAAACCAGACTCACATAATACATGACAAGCATATGATTCCAATTATATAAACACTAGAGGTCCAGTGCATGAAATTTGTGCACTGATAGGGTCTCTAGGACTGGCCGGCAATGAGGGCTGATTAGAGCCTTCCAGCTGCCAGCTCGGCCTTTCTTCATTCCGTGCTGCCCCCTGGTGGTCAGTGCAATCATAGTGAGCAATCAGTCTCCCAGTTGAACTCCCGTGGGGACAATTTGCATAGTAAGCTTTTATATATAGACTAGAGGCCCAGTGAATGAAAATTTGTGCACTGGGGAGGTTCCTCAGACCAGCGTGCCCCCTCTCACAGTCCAGGAGCCCTCAGGGGATGTCCTTCCTCTGTGAGAGGCGACCTGTCAATCAGGGGAAGGAACTGCCCTCATCACCCCCTCACTGTGCTGCCTCTGGCCTTCCTCTGCAGGAGGCGACCAGGCTGATCAGGGGAAGGTGATGCCCCCATCATGCCCCTGCTGCTGCCACTGCTGGCTACCATGGCTGCCTGAACTTCAGCCCTCGCAACTACTGTGGCTTACTTGAGCCTTGGCCCAGCCCTCATTGCTTGAGCCTCAGGCCGGCCCTGGCAATGGCAGCTGCCATCTATGGCTTTCCTGAGCCTCATGGTTTTGTCTGGAAGACAACTGCTCTAATTAGCATATTACCTTTTTATTAGTATAGATACAAGACCTAATAAAGGTGAAATGATAGTGTTTAAAGCACAGACTATGATTGCAACTTTAATTAGTATAAAAGCAAGATATTTTAATCCTATTTTAAAAACTTCCTTCTCTCCTAACTACTCTCTTACACACAAAACACACACACACACACAAACACACACACACACACACACACACACACACACACGAAAAGAAACACACAAATTACTTGCAGTTATGAAGTATTATATAATTTCTGAATTGTTAAATTGAATAGAGTTCTTTATCAAATACACACTTCCTACTTTTCATTTGTATTATGTATTTTTTAAAGAACTTTGGTGTTTTAACATTAGAAGCTAGTTTGTTACCAGCAAACAGAAATGGTTAAAAATTTACATTTCCTCGGACTACAAAAATAAATCCAACCAAAAAAAAGTAAGGCTCAATTTGTAGATTTAGAAACCTTACTAAAACCAGTTAAAAAATCTACATAAGGGCAGTTAGCCGCCACGGGACGTCACAAATCCAGAACCAGCCCCTGGCCCATGGAGCCCACGCAAGACTATCCGCTGTTTGGGGGCGCCTTCTCCGCCACGCTCCCTCCCGGGGCCATTGACGTAAGCGACCTCCGACCGGTCCCGGCCAACCAAGAAGTTTTTTGCCACCGCGTGACCGACCAGAGCCTGATCGTGGAACTTCTATAGCTGCAGGCCCACGTACGGGGAGAGGAGGCCGCGCGGTACCACTTTGAGGACGTTGGAGGGGTGCAGGGAGCTAGAACTCTTCAAGTGGAGGCTGTGCAGGCCCTCCTTTTGGAGAACCTGGCCCTGAGAGGCTGCTGTGAAGAAGCCTGGGTCCTCTCAGGCAAGCAGCAGGTAGCTAAAGAGAACCAGCAGGTAGCAAAGGACGTGACACTGCACCAGGCCTTGCTGAGGCTGACTCAGTACCAGACTGATCTCCTGCTCACCTTCAATCAGCACCCCCCCTGACAATAGGTCATCTCTTGACCCTGAAAATCTGTCACTTCCATCCTGGAGCCTGGGTGACTTTGAACAGCTGGTGACCAGTCTGACTCTTCATGATCCCAACATCTTTGGTCCCCAGTAAAGATGCTGAAATGCTACACGATGCTGCTGAAGACTTGGGGACCCCATTCTGTAAGGGGAGCAAAGGTTTGGATATATTCCCCAAATTCCTTCCCTGTGTATAAGCATAAGACACCTCTCTGCAGAAATAAACTTGCTTTATAACCAAAAAAAAGTAAATAAATCTACATAAGGCAAACCCTTGTACTGTTATTTTAATCAATAAAGAAGTATCAAAAATATATAAAGAATGCCTATAAATTAATTAGGAAAAGATACAAGTCAATAGAAATCTGAACAAAAACAAATATAGGAATTTCACAGAAAAGTAAATAAGAAGCCAATGAAAGATTCTCAATCAGTAATTATAAAATGTAAATTAATACCAAATACATATATTTTATATTCATTAAATGGGCAACAAATAAGAAGTCTAGTAATATTGTTTGATAATAATATAAAATCATGGGGATTCTTATACAATACCGAAGGGATGTATATTGATATAATCACTTTAGAACAGTGGTTCTCAACCTGTGGGTCGTGACCTCTTTGGGGGTCGAACAACACTTTCACAGGGGTCGCCTAAGACCATTGGAAAACACAGATACGACTCATAACAGTTGCAAAATTACAGTTATGAAGTAGCAACAAAAATAATTTTATGGTTGGGGGTCACCACAACATGAAGAACTGTATTAAAGGGTCGCGGCATTAGAAAGGTTGAGAAGCACTGCCTTAGAAGGTTATTTGGTAGTATCTACATAGTTAAAAATGTGCATACTTTATCATCAGCAATTATTTTATGACCCACTGAAATTTTTTTCATATCTGCATCCAGATACTGGTGTATTAAAACAAACAACTTTGTTAGTAATAGGGAAATTAATAATAATAATCATCATAATAACTGCAGATAATACAAATATCCAACAAAAGAAAACATAAAGTTATGAAATATTCAAACAAAAAATATTTTAGAGCCCTGACTGACCTACTCAGTACCATGAATTAATGGTATTGAATCTCATAAACATAATTTTAGGTTTTTCTTTTAAAAAGCTTGGTTAGCTTTGATGCCAACCCATCTTCAGAATGATGGCACTGCAAATGATTAAGACTGTGGCCATTTCATTGGACTTTGGTGATGGCAATATCACATGCACAAAAACTGAATAAAAAATGAGATGACCTGGAGAGCATTATGCTAAGCGAAATAAGCCAGTCAGAGAAAGATAAATATCACATAATCTCACTCATTTGTGGAATATAATGAACAACATACACTGATGAACAAAAACATATCCAGAGGCAGAGAAGGGTTGAACAGACTGTCAAAGTTCAAAGGGAGAGAGGAGACCAACCAAAGGACTTGTATGCATGCATAAAAGCATAGCCAGTGGACATAGACACTAAAGGGATGAGGGCATGTGCTGAGGTGTGGGGAGAAGTCAATAGGGGAAGAAAGAGACATATGTAATACTATATGTAATACTTTAAACAATAAAGAAGTTTTTAAAAACGAGATGACAAAGATATAGACTTAGTTGAAAAATTGTGTAATCTATAATATAATTAACAATATCATTGGCACATGACACAAAGTTATCTAATCATCTTTGGAAACTAGCAAGGCATTTACTTAAAGCTACCCTTTAGATCTTAAAAACTAGAAACACAGCAAGAACTCACCCACAGGTTCAGTTCTATACTTGCTAAGTGTTTGCTGGTCAGTTGGCTCAATATCAGTAAAATCACAAAAGGCTAGCTCAGTGGTTCAGCATCAACCTATAAACCTGAGAGGTCACAGTTAGATTCCCAGTCGGAGCACATGCCCAGGTTGGAGGCTCCCCAGGGGTGACATGCAGGAGGTGCTGATCAATAATTATCTCTCTTTCTCTCTCCTTTCCTCACTAAAATAAAAAAAAAGCATATTTAAAAGAAAGAAAAAGCATAAAATGGCTAAACAAGTGGCTCATATATATTTTAATAATAGCATTTACAAAAAATGTCAATTAAATGATTTTAATAAAAATTGCCCAGAAAAAAAGTCACACAGACTCATTGTCAAGCAATCTTGAACATTTTCTTAAAATTTAAATAAATAATATAATTTCATGCTTTCGGACTATAAAAGTATGTGTTTAAGCATTGTTCTGTGGTCTCCAAAGGTATAATTGAAGCACAAATTAATGGCTTTTAAGCCCAGTAAAGTGCTTTCTTTCTCTTTTATTTGTGAAAAGATGTTACAGTCAAATATTCTTTTACAAAAAGAAAATTATTCCTCTTGGCAGGTGTGGCTCCATTGGTTGAGCATCCTCCCGTGCACTGAGATAGCTTGTTCCATTCTTGGTCACGGCACAAGCCTGAGTTGTGGGTTCCCCCAGTAGGAGGCATGCAGGAGGCAACCGATCAATACTTTGCCCTCACACTGAGGTTTCTCTCTCCCTCTTCTTTCCTCTTTTTCTAAAGTCAATGAAAACATATTTTAAAAAAGAATAGTATTCTGTGAATGAGAAGAGTCAGTGAAAGATCCATTTGAAATATAATTTGTGTTTTTTTAATTAATTTTTTATACATGTCTCCCCATGCCCCCCCTCCCTCCCAGGCATACGCCAACCCCCCCAGTGTCTATGTTCATTGGTTATGCTTATATACATGCATACAAGTCCTTTGATTGATCTCTTTTCTACCTCACCTAACTTTAATCTTCCTGCTGTAACTTCACAGTCTGTTTGAAGCTTTACTGCCTCTGTATCTATCCTTTTGTACATCAGTTTATAATGTTCTTTATTATCCCCCAATGAGTGAGATCATGTGATGCTTCTCCCTCATTGACTGGCTTATTTCACTAAACATAAGGCTCTCCATTTCCATCCAGGTTGCTGCAAATGGTGAGAATTCATTCTTTTTAATGGCAGCATAGATTTCCATTGAGTAGATGTACCACAGTTTTCTGATCCACTCATCTGCTGATGGGCACCTAGGCTGTTTCCAAATTGTAGCTATTGTAAATTGTGCTGCTATGAACATAGGGGTGCATAAATCCTTTTTGATTGGTGTTTGTGATTTCTTAGGATAAATTCCTAAGAGTGGGATTACAGGGTCAAATGGGAGATCCATTTTTAGTTTTTTGAGGA
>PVJN01032055.1:0-24415 GCA_004026805.1 Lasiurus borealis | reverse complement strand
AAGGGAGGCAGTTAGGGGTGACCAAGCCAGCAGAGGGGGGTCATTGGAGGTGACCAGGCTAGCAGGGGGAGCAGTTGGGACAACCTGGCCAGCAGTGGGGGGCACTTAGGGGCGATGAGGCTGGCAGGGATTGTGAGAGGGATGTCCGCCTGCCGGTTTAGGCTCGATCCCCAGGATATTGGGATATCTCTCGAGGAGTCCTGGATTGGAGAGGGTATAGGATGGGCTGAGCCCCTTCTTCCCCCGCTGTGCACGAATTTCATGCACCGGGCCTCTAGTGCACTATATATTAGGTAACATGTAGCCATTATTCATCTTATGTGTGGTGTTAATTTACTATTTTCCTTGATGCTTATCTTCTGTAAACAGTGGGCTCCTGGGTATGGAGTCCAACCTAATCTTTTCTCCATTCCTGACTCCCCAGGGCCTGCCCAGTGCATGGCAGGGGGCTGTCCCTGGGGCCTAGGTCCTGGTCCGGGAACTGTGTTCCTCTGTGATGCTCCTCTCTCCCGCCCGGGTCAGCATCCTGACCTCTGACTATTCCCACCCCACACCCCTCTCCTGAGGGTTCATGTGCCAGCAAAACCTGGCCCCCTGCCCGCTCACTCAAGGCGGTCCCAAAATCCAAACCTCGCCACGTTTCAGAAACTCTAAAGCGCAGGGAGCGCTAGACAGAGGTCTGCACTTGGTGAGGGGAGTCTGGTCCTTTGGGCAGGTCACGTTACCTCTCTCGGCCTCGCTGTCCACATCTGTAAAATGGGAATAATCCCATACGGTTACCCTGATGCTCCACCACGCAAACTGGGGACAGGGCGCTTGGTAAACAGAGGCGGTGCGAGGAAACGCGAGGCATGGTGGCCCTGGAGTTGGAAGGGAGGCTCGGGACCAAGCCTGCAGGCGTCTCTGGTCAGCGCGGTGCCAAGGGCGTGGCCACTGGGCTCGGGGCTGGGCAGCGCGCTGTCATGGAGGGGAGCTGACTGGGGACAAACCCAAGCCCGAGCTTTGTCCAAAGCCGCTCAAGGCCTTCTGTCGGGACGTTGCCTCCCTGCCACCAGCACGCACCGCTTTTCCAAAAGTGCCTTCAGGTGGCCCCGAGCGCCCCCAGACTCCCCCCGAATCCCGATGCTCAGAGGCCCGGCCACGGCTGGCTGTCAGCCACAAGCCTCTCCTCCCCCCGCCTCACCCCGCCTTGAACTCCAGCCCAGCTGAATTAGGAATTTCCTAACATTAGTCATGATTCTTTCAGCTGCAAGTGCCAACAGACTAACTCAAAGTGGCTTAAGCAGAAAATTAAATATATTTGGCTTATTTAACCAAAAAGTCCCAGGACAGCTGGGTCTATGGGCTACAATGATACCAAGAAGACTTCGTTTCTTTCTGATTTTTTTTTGTTGTTGCTTTTCTCTGAAATGCTTTTTTTTTTTTCCTTCTTCTTCTTCTTTGCACAGCCCGGCTCCATGGGGTGGTCTCAGGCAGTTCCAGGTTTATTTTCTAAAAACTAAGCAACCCCAGGAGAAAAACAGAGCCTCTTTCACAATAGTTTTTTAAAAAAAGATCCCAATGTTGACCTATATTGGGCTGAATCGAGCCCTTCCCTAAACCAGGGACGGTGGCCAGGCGGATGAAATATGCTGGTTGACCTGGGCACTTGCCCACGCCAGTGACACATGGACCAGGAGTGGGGGAGGGGAAGTTCCCCAAAATAAAATCTGGACGCTGTTTCTAGAAGGAGGAACGAATGCTAGGGAAGGCAGAAATAATAGATATCCAAACATCCCATCCCGCGGCTACCCGCATATAGGTACACACCTACTTTGTCCATACCCATGATGGGTCTCAGCTTTTTGTCACTTTTTTTAAAATTATTATTTGGAAATAATTTCAAATTTACAGAAAAGTTCCAAGAATAGTGGAGTCAGCATTTGAGAGTAAATTGCCCCGAATACTTTAGTATGTAAAGCCTGCGATGACAATCTCCTAAATAACCACAAGACAGCCATAAAAATGGTAGAGAGAGCCCTGACTCAGGGGCTGAGTTGGTTGAAGCATCGTATGCATCCCGTCCCCAAAGGTTGCAGGTTCAATTCCCGGTCAGGGCGCATACCTAGGTTGTGGGTTCAATCCCTGCTCCGGAGGCATCCAGGAGACAACTGATCATGTTTCTACACATCAATGTTTCTCTCTCTCTCTCTCTCTCTCTCTCTCTCTCTCTCTCTCTCTCTCTCTCAATGAAAGCATATCCTTGGATGAGGATTAACAAAATAAATGATAAGCTATATTGCTATAATGTATCCATGTTTGCCATTTGTCAACGTTCTTCGTTCCCAAAAGACCCGATCTGGTATCGCATTGGATTCCACACTTCTTTAGTCCCCTTCGATGTGGAAGTGTCTTTCCTTTGATTTGTGGCTTTGTCAGTTTTGAAGATTACAAGCAAGTGGTTTTGTGGGAGCAGCCCCCCAGTTTGGGTTTGTCTGATGTTTCCTCCTGATCAGATTGAAGCTACGTGTTCTGCAGAGGCATATCAGAGAAGTGCTGATGTGTTCTCACCGGATCTCACCAGGTGACGGATGATTTCAATTTGTCCCGTTACCGATTATGTTCACATGGATGTTTTTATTCAGACGGTGTCTACCAGGCTGGCAATACCCTTTTGGTGAATCTATATGTGCATTCCTGTTGGTTATGTGCTTCGGCAGACCTTGCCAGAGTTTTTTTCCCAAGTGGTTTGTACAAATTTGCTCTCCACCCAACAGCATGAAAATTCCAGTGGCCACTTCCTTGTCCACTGTATGGCTGGTTTTTAAAATTTTAGTCATTCTCCATGTGTAGTGGTGGTGTTTCATTGTGGAATTAATTTGCATTTCTCCGATAACTATGTTGAATAATGTTTCATGTACTTATTCACTACTTAAATATCTCCTTTTATGAAAAACATATTACATTTTTGCCCATTTAAAATACTGTCCTGTCTTTTTCCGTTATTTTGTGGGATAATCTTAACATTTGCTCTGTGAGTCCTTTGTCGTTTGTAATACCTTTCACTCTGGGGCCTGCCTTTTCACTTACTGATGTCTTTGGTTTTACTGAAATAAGACTTCTCTTTCGATTGGTTGTGTATGCTGTTTAGGGATTCTTTGCCTAATTCTAAAATAATAAATTCTTTTTTATTTTGTTACCCTTCATCATTTTCTTCTAGAGGCTTTTTTTTCCTTTTACTGTCCACATTTAGTTTTAGAGCTCGTTTTAAGTTTTACCAGCGGTGCATATGCACATGGTTTAAGAGGCAAATTTTACAGGATATGTAAGGAAAAACGCCAGACCTATAACGCCTCATACTTATTTCCTGCTCCCCAGCGCCCATGATTTTCAACTCAATCAGCTGACTTTTTTTTTTTTAAATATACTTTTTATTGATTTTCCACAGAGAGGAAGGGGGAGGGATAGAGAGCCAGAAACATCGATGAGAGAGAAACATCCATCAGCTACCTCCTACACAACCCCTACTGGGGATGTGCCCACAACCAAGGCACATGCCCCTGACCAGAATTGGACCTGGGACGCTTCAGTCTGTAGGCCGACGCTCTACCCACTGAACCAAGCCGGTTTCTGCTCAACCAGCTGACTTTTTAAAGAGAAATTCTCCATATCTCTAAATAACAATCTTCTGTTGCCCATTCTTGATTTTTTTTCAGTTTGGGACATTCTCTTTTGACCTCCCGGTGTGGAAGATAAGGATTTCATTCCTTTTAGCTCCCCACCTCCACCCCACGCAGTCACACTTCCATTCTCATCAACTTCCCCATGTGGTTGCACGACCCCTGTGGTTAGGCCAGCATTCAGCGTTTCCCCTCGCATGACCGGGTCCTCGTTTTTCGTGTCTGAGCGGTGTGGGGTACTGTGATCACTCTCGGTCTTTGTTCTCCTGAAGTTTGCAATCCTCCTCCTTTGCTGTGCTGAGGTCCGTTTGTTTCCCCTGTAAAGAGTATTACTTCATTACGGTTTTCCAGCCGTTCCGACGCATTAGGCATTCTGTCAGTTTCCTCTTCTTGAAGCAATCCCTTCTGCAGACGGGGTGTGTTTTTTAAATCCTCACCCGGGGATATTTTTCCATGGATTTTCAGAGAGAGTGGAAGAGAGAGGGAAAGGCAGAGGGAAATTTTGATGGGAGAGAAACGCATCCATTGGTTGTCTCCTGCACAAGCCAAGCAGGACCAGGGCTGAGGAGGAGCCTGCAGTTGAGGTACACCCTAGGCCAGAATCGCACCCGGGACCCTGCAGTCCCCAGGCCGATGCTTCATCCCCTGAGCCAAACCGGCGAGGGCTGTTCCGCAGACTTTCCACCCACCACAATCCCTTTGCTCTCTAGCCCCCGGAACAGCTCTCCTGCTGGGGGCTCCTACCAGCCTCCCTCCTTAGGACTCCCCTTACCTCCTTCCTCCACCTGACGCCCTCATTTCCCAAAGCCCGTGTCCCCCCCTTTCTCATTCTCTCCTTTTTTGAGGAACACACCCTCCAATCGGTTCTGGAGAAGGTGTGGAACGGGGATATAATTTCTGAAACTTTGAACACCTGGAAAGATCTTTAGTCTACCCTCGTACTTAATTGATAATTTGACTGGTCTTAGCATGCTAGGTGACAAATGGTTTTTCTTCAGAATTTCAAAGACATAGTATTTGCGTTGTTCTTCGCGTTTGCATTAATGATCCACCTGGGACTAATTTTTCTGGATAGTGTGAGGGAGGAGTCAAAGTTCATTCTGCTCGCCCTCCCACCCCTACAAGGATATTTATTAAAAAGATCATTCAGCCCTGGCCAGTTTGGCTCAGTGGATAGAGCTTCGGCCTGTGGACTGAAGGGTCCCAGGTTCGATTCCGGTCGAGGGCATGTACCTTGGTTGTGGGCACATCCCCAGTGGGAGGTGGGGGTGTGCAGGAGGCGGCTGATCGATGTTTCTTTCTCTATCGATGTTTCTAATAGTATATTCCTCTCCTTTCCTTGCTGTAAAAAAATCAATGGAATATATTAAAAAAAAAAGAAGATCATTCATTCCCTACATCACAGGACAATACACATGTGCGTCTGTGTCTAGATTCTCCGTTGTTTCCCACCAGCCTATCTGTCTATGAGTTTGCCAATACTAGCTTTTAATTATTGTAGCTGTGCAATAAATCTGATTAACGGTTACTTACAGTCCTTTAACTGGTACTTCTTTAAGACAATCTTTGTAACTCTTAACCTTTTGCATTTCCATCTAATTGTTAGAGCAGCTGGTCAATTTCCACCGAAAAAGGGTTCAGAATTTTTTTTTTACTGAGTTTCAAAAAAATAAATAATAAAGAACAGCTTGGAGGTTTAATCCACATACCACACAAACCATCCATTTAAATAAGTACAGAATTCCGTGGGTTTTCGTATATCCAGAGTTGTGCGACCATCACCAAATAAATTTTAGAACACTTTTATTACCCTTCAAGAAAATCTCCATTCCCATTAGCAGTCGTTTCTCCCCACACCCAACCCAGGGCAATCGTTCATTCTACTTTTTGTCTCTCCATGTGCCAATTCTGGACATCTCACATAAATGGTATCATCAAATACACAGCATTTGTGAGTGGTTTCTCTTACTTAGCATCCTGTTCACAAGGTCTCGGACCTGGGTCAGTACTCTGTTCCTTCTTGGGGCTGGATAACACCTTATTGTATGGATGTGCTTGGAAAACTACAAATAAAAGGAATTTTTTTTGGTTGTTTATCTATTCTATATCTGATGGCCTTTTGAGTCTTTGCATCATTGGGCTCTTATGAATAATGCCACTGTGAACACTTACGTGCACGTTTTTTATTTTCTCCTGGACATATATGCCTGGGATCAGATTTGCTGGATTACATGGTACATATTTGTTTTTTTGTAAGAACTCCTCAAACTGTTTTCCAAAGAGGCTGCGCCGTTCTTACATTCTCACCAGTAGTCAGTGAGGTTTTATTAAAGCTGAACTGAATCTGTAGATAAATTGAGAGAAGAGTTATAATACGGACACTGCCAATCTATAAACACCGTATATCTTTATTTTTTTTGGGGGGAAAAAAGTCTTCTGGCCCTGGATGGGTGGCTCAGTTGGTTGGAGCATCCTCCCATACACCAAAAGGTTGCAGATTCGATTCCCAGTCAGGGCACATCCCCAACAATGTTTCTCTCACATCACTGATTCTCTCTCTCTCTCTCTCTCTCTCTTTAAAATTAATAAACATCCTCAGTAATGATTAAAAAATAAAAAACCTTCTTTTCCTCTCAGTAACATTCTGTAGTTTTCTATGTGGAACATAAGCACATTTTGTCAGATTTATTCCTTAGTATTAGTTTTTTAATTTAAAAAATACTATTGTTGATGAAATATTTTTATTTCTAGTTGCTTATTGTCAGCTTAAAGAGATACAACTTTAATTGCTAAATTTATTTAATCTTATACCATAAAAATCTGTAGATTTTTAAAAATGTATTTTATTGATTTTTTAAGAGAGGAAGGGAAAGGGATAGTTAGAAACATCGATCAGCTGCCTCCTGCACACCTCCTACTGGGGATGTGCCTGCAACCAAGGTACATGCCCTTGACCAGAATCGAACCTGGGACCTTTCAGTCCACAGGCCGACGCTCTGTCTACTGAACCAAACCAGTTAGGGCTATAGATTTTTAAAAAATTTTCAACTTACATAATAACACCACTGATGAATAAGCATTGTTTTGTGTGTGTGTGTGTCTTTTCCTTTTCAAATCTTACCTCTTTTTATTTTTTCTTGCCTTATTGCACTGGCTGGGATCTCCCATACATTATTAAATGGTGGTGGTGGTGGACATCCTCATTCGTTCCAGTCTGAAGGGGTTAACTTGCAATACTTTACCACTAAGTGTGATATTTACTGTAGCTGTTTTTGTTGGATGTTGCCAAATGAAGAAAATTTCCTTTTATTTGCAGTTTTCCAAGAATTTTATCATGAATAAATGTTGAACTTTTATCCAATGTTTGTTTCACATCTATTGCTATCCTTCATACTTTCAATCAGGGGTGTTACACAATTGGTTTTCACATGTGGAGCCAAACTCACATTCCTGGAACAAACTCAAATTTGTCAAGATGCATCATATACCACTGGATTTGATCGCTATTTTGTTTAGAATGTGTGTCTATGATTTTGCAAAAAATTATTCTGTCATTATCCTTTCCAGGAATGTCTTGCTTTGGCTTTAATATCAAGGCTATGCTGCCCTCATCCAAAGAGTTGGGAAGTGTTCTCGCTCTTCTCTATGAGAGTTTATGTAAAACTGGGGTTGTTTCTTTCTTTGATGTTCAGAAGAACTCACTCATAAACTATCCGGACTTGAAACGCTCTTTGTGGGAATTATTTAATTATTCATTTTTCTAATAGATACGAGACTATTCTCTATATTGTCTTCTGTGAGATTCATAACTTGTTTTTTTTCAGAGACTTTACCAGTTTCATCAAAACTTTCAAATTTATTGGCATGGTGCAGGGATTTTCAATCTTTTCATCTCATGTCACACGTAGTTTAACCACTAAAATTCTGTGCCATGCCAAAAATATATTTTTTTGCTGATCTGAAAAACAATAGGTGCAATTTCATTCATTCACACCAGATGGCTGTTGTTGTGTTGGCCGTTGCCATTTTTTAATTTGACAATCTAAGGGAAAAGAGGTCAGTGCCCCTTAAGTAGTCAGGTGTTGGGTGTTTTAAAAATTCTTACAGCAGCCGAAACCGGTTTGGCTCAGTGGATAGAGCGTCGGCCTGCGACTGAAAGGTCCAGGGTTCGATTTGGGTCAAGGGCACGTACCTTGGTTGCAATCCCCAGTGGAGGTTGTGCAGGAGGCGGCTGATTGATGTTTCCCTCTCACTGATGTTTCTGACTCTCTATCTCTCTCCTTTCCTCTCTGTAAAAAAATCAATAAAATATATTAAAGAAGAAATTCTTACAGCACACTGGTTGAAAATTGCTGGCATGGAATCATGATAATATTCTCAGAATATTTTAATTGCCTGTGGGATAGTGATGGCCGCCATTTTGTTCCATGTGTTGGTAATTGTTGCCCTTTCTTTCCTTCCTGATCATTCTTGATCTTTATTCCCCCCTTACATTTTATTTGTTTTGTTTTGCTATGGGGTTTAATTTCGCTATTCTTTGTGATTTTTAGCTTTTCTTCTTTTCTAATGCATGTACATATATTTATAAGTTTCTATCTAAGTACTGCTTTAGCTACATCCCAACGTTTTAATATATTTCAGCATCATTCATTCAAAAATATTTTTTTATATCCAGTAAGACTTCTTCTTCAAACAGTGAACTATTTAGAAGTGCATTGCTTAATGTTGAAACATTAAAAAAAAAGAGAGAGAGATCAAGTTATCCTTTGTTCCTGGTTGCCAGCCTGACTATATGGTTGTCGGAGACCACGCTCTGTATGATTTCATTCTTTGACATTTCTCAAGACTTGCTCTATGACCCAGCCTAAGGTCAGTTTCGGAAAGTGTTCTGTGCACATGAAAAGAATGTGCGCTCTGAAGCTGATGGTTTCGTATCGGTCGTATCGGTTTAACTTCTCTAGATGCCTACCGGGTTCTGTCTCCTACTTTATCCGTTGCTGAGAGAGAAACTTCCCCTCTGTTCCTAGTTCTCTAAGCGTATTGCTCATAACTAGGTGCTGGATTTCGTCAGGTGCTCTGTCTGTCTCTATCGATACCGCCATGTGGTTGTGATTCTCTAGCCTGTGGATGTGATGGCTTCCATGAACTGACTTTCGAATATCGAGCCAGTCTTGCGTAACTAGGAGAAATCCCACTTGGTGGTTGCATATACTTCTTTCTTTTTATTTTTTTTTCCACGGGTGCAAAGTACAGCTGTTAAAAACAAAAGAACACAGATAGAAAAGAGGCCGGTGGCAGCCTCAATGGGACAGTGCTGACCAGAGCCCGACCCTCTCGGACCCGCGGAGAGAGGGGTCACCCGCTCCAGCAGGCCTCCGGTCGGCAGGCAGGGAGGCCGGGTCTCAGGCGGAAACCCCAGGGCAAAGAGCGGGTGGGGATCTGGTGAGGCTGGTGGTGGACTGGAGGGAGCCCGGCCCAGATGAGGCGGTGGCCCCCTCTGAGCATCACACATGGGACTGCAGGTAATCGGCAAAGAGCGCCTTGGCCCGGTACAGCACGCGCCCGAGCGGGTGTTTGCCCACCAGGCGGTGGAAGTGCATGGCCACCTCGCGGTAGTCCAGCCCGTTCCTCATGATGGGACCCCGGTGCTCCAACAGGATGGCCAGGCAGAGGAAGAGCATGAACGGGTTGCCCTGGCCCAGCTCCTGGGGTGGTGGCAGGGGCTTGCCCGGTTCTTGCGGGGAGCCCACCCCGGGCCCCCCAAGGGCTCCGGCAGCCACATCACCAGCGGGAGAGGCTTCCCGGGAGGCCGGCGGAGAGGAGGAGGAGCAGGAGGAGGATGGGGAGCCAGGGCGGGAGGAGGAGAAGAGGAGGGCGTCGGTGGAGCTCAGCAGGGGCCTGGAGAGGGACTTGGAGCTGATGAGAACAGTCGGGTGGAAAAGCTGGGCCAGAAGGTCCTTCCTGGGGCGGGGGTCCCCCCGGAGGTGCTGGAGGTCACCCAGACTGGCTGGTCCCGGCAGCTGTGCGCCTCCTCCAGGCTCCTGGCCGCTCCTGGCCGCGGGGCCCACCGCATCTTCAGGAGCGTGGCCTCCCCGACCCGCGACCCACGGGCCTCTGTCGCAGGCGCTGCTCCCTGCAGTTCTGCAAGCCGGTGTCCAGCCCAGGGCACGGGGACCCCACCAGCTCCACCTCCTGCCCCGGAGCATCCTCACCGGGAGGCAGCGAGCTCCAGCTGCCCTCCAGCATGCGAAGGCGAACTCGCGCTTGAGCGCCAGCAGCAG
Organism: Lasiurus borealis; assembly: GCA_004026805.1. Taxonomy (NCBI): domain Eukaryota; kingdom Metazoa; phylum Chordata; class Mammalia; order Chiroptera; family Vespertilionidae; genus Lasiurus; species Lasiurus borealis. The sequence continues at coordinate 14,475 of PVJN01032055.1, read as the reverse complement.
CCGCAGGTGGGCGAGCGTGAGGGCCATGGCCGCGCCGCCCGGGTGGAAGCTGGGGGCCGGGCGCCGCGTGAGGCCGCAGCAGCAGAGGAAGGCGCGGCCCTCGTGGTCCGGGGCGGCCAGCAGGGGCGAGGCCGGGTCGCTCAGGCCCTGGCGGTGGGCCACGCGCGGGTGCGTGGCGGCATCGATGGTGAGCAGGTCGCGCAGCGCCCGCAGGTGCAGGTGCAGATGCAGGTGCAGGTGCAGGTGCAGGTGCAGGTGCAGGTGCAGGTGCGGGCTCCGCGGAGTAGCGGTGCGCGTGGTCGGTGCGCCGCCGCACGTCCCGCAGGACGGCCCCGCGCGCCGCGCCCACTCGCCCTTGAGCCGCTCGTACTCGAGGCTCTTGCTGCGCAGGGAGGCGGCCCGCTGGCGGGCGGGCAGCCGGGCGGGCAGCGCGTCCAGCAGGTGCGGCCACACCGCCCTGCGCAGCCCGGGCTCCGCTCCGCCGCCGCGGGAGACGCGCAGGCGCAGCTGCTCCGGCCGTCGCGGCTCAGGGACGAGGAGCGGGACTCGGCGGCGCCCAGCGGGGGCTGGCGGGCCCCGGCCTCCCTCCCCGGGGACCAGCTCAGCGCCTGTTGCACCCTGGACAGCGTGCAGCCCGCCTGGGACAGCAGGGCCTGCGTGAAGGGCAGGGCCGCGGGGGGCAGGGGCGCCCGGGGCTCCCCCTCCTCCTCCTCCTCCACCTCTCCCGGGGCTCCCGGCAGCGGGGCGCCCCCCGCGCGCCCCAGCTCCACCCGAAGCCGCAGGGAAGGTGGGGAGGCGGCGGCGAAGGCCGTGCGCAGGTCCCCGTCGCACAGGAGCGGGAGGTAGACGCCCTCGAGGCCCCGGTAGCGGTAGCGGAGGTCGAAGCGCTGCCCCCGCAGGTCAAACGCGCGGAGGAGGATGCGCTGCAGGACGGCGAGGGGCGTGATGTGCGGGTCCGCGGGGAAAGCGCGGGGCTCCGGCGGCAGGAAGCCCCGCGTTTCTGGACGCGGACTCGCACCACCTCCTGCTCCTGCTCCTCCTGCTCCTTGTCCTCCTCGTCTTCCTCTTCCTCCTCGTCCTCCTTGGCCTCGGCCGCTGGGACTCCCGGGCCAGGCGGGGGTGCCCCGGGGCCCGCCAAGTCTGAGGACCCACAGGCCGAAGCCATCCTGGGCGCAACACGCCTTAGCGTGACGGTGGCGGTTGCCCCGGTTGCCCCCCGCTACCTGGGAGTAGTGGTTCCAGAGCGCAGCCCGCAGCCCCACCCGTGATACCCAGACGCAGGAGCAGAGGGCCCGGCGGGACCCAGCAACCCTCCACCCCACGGCCCTGTCCACCCGCCCGGAGTGGAGGTCGCCTCGGTGCCTCTCCTTCTTCTTTGTATACGTCATTGGGTTTGACTTGCTACTATTTTGTGGAGAATTGTTGCCTGCATGTCCTTGAGGGATGTTGGTCTGCAGTGGCCTTGAACGTGGGTCTGGTTTTGCTCTTGGGGTGATGCTGGCCTCGTAGAATGAGAGGCGGAAAGTGTTTCCGGTGCGTCTGTCTTCTGGATGGATATCATTTCCTGCCATTCCTGGTTCCGTTCACTGGGGGAGGGTCCAGCTGTGCCTGGTGCTTGCTGTTTGGGGAGGTTACTGATGACCAATCCAGGTCCTTCGGTAGACACAGGCCTATAGAGATAGTCGAACTTTCCTTGTGGGAGTTTGGGCAGATGGTGCTTTCAAGGAGCTGGGCCATTTCAGCGAGGTGATCAAGTTGGAGGGCATAGAGTCATGCGTCGTGTTCCTTCATTATCCTCTCGATGGACATGAGATTTGTGGTGATGCCCCTGTTTCATTTACGCTAGTAATTTGTGTTTTGTCTTTTTTCTTTTTCTTAGTCTAGCTAAAAGCTTGTTGACTTCAAAGAACCGGCTTTGGGTTTTATTGAAATTCCTGACTGAGTGTATATTTTCAGTATTATTGATTTCTTTTTAAAAATTTTTTATTAAATTCATTGGGGTGACATTAATAAATAGATTTCAAGTATACAGTTCTATAATACATCATTTGCATAGTGCATGCTGGGAAACAGAAAAGCCAGTGGTATAATTCAGTTCAAGACTGAGAACCAGTGGCACCAATGATATCACTCCCAGTCCGAGGTCAAAGTCCTAAGAACTGGGGGGCTGGGGTGGGTGGGGGGGAGTTGGTGTAAGTCCTGAAATCCAAAGGCCCCAGGACCAGGAGCTCCAATGTCCAAGGGTAAGAGAAGATGGATGTCTCAGCTCAAGAAGAAACAGATGGAATTTGCCCTTCCTTCTCCCTTCTTCTTCTCTTCTGGCCCTTAACAGATGGACAATACCTGCCTCTATGGTTTGAGGGCAAATATTCTGTGCTCAGTCTGCTGAATCCAATGCTAACCTCTTCCAAAATAATGGCTTACCAGCTCGCTGGGGCATCCCCTATCCCAGTCAAGTTGACACCTCAAAAACTTAGTCATCCCAGCCAAGACCGGTTTGGCTCAGTGGATAGAGCGTCGGCCTGCGGACTGAAAGGTCCCAGGTTCGATTCCGGTCGGGGGCATGTACCTTGCTTGCTGGCACAACTTCAGTAGGGGACGTGCAGGAGGCGGCTGATCGATGTCTCTCTCTCATCGATGTTTCTAACTTTCTATCCCTCTCCCTTCCTCTCTGAGGAAAAATCAATAAAATATATTAAAAAAAAAAACAAACTTAGTCATCCCAGCATATTAACCACAGTTGTTTCAAATTCTGGGCCTGATCACTTCAGCACGCCTGCCGTATCTGAGTCTGGCTCTGATGCTTGCTCTGTCTCTTCAAACCGTGCCCTCTGCCTGTTAGTGTCTTGGGACTTGTTTCTTGATGGCCACAGAAGACAGACTTGGTAAAGGAACTGCTGTGAATAGGCCTTCAGGCGTGTGGTGATGAGGTAGGGGGCGGGGAAGCATTCTCTAGTCCGAGGATTAGGTTTCAGTCTTTTGGTGAGCCTTCGCCTCTGGACTGTGAACTTCATAAGTATCCACTTTCCATCATTTCTGCAGTAATATTAGATGTCAGTCTTATGTCTTAAAGATAGCATATATTGTCCTGGCTCAGTGGTCGGCAAACTCATTAGTCAACAGAACAGCAAACTGTGGCTCGCAAGCCGCATGTGGCTCCTGAGCCGCAGTTTGCCGACCACTGCCCTAGCTGGTTTGGTTCAGTGGGTAGAGCGTTGGCCTGTAGACAAGGGTCCCAGGTTCAGTTCCAGTCAAGGACACATGCCCAGGTTGCAGGATTGATCCCCAGTAGGAGATGAGTAGGAGGCAGCCGATCAATAATTCTCTCTCATCATTGATGTTTCTCTCTCTCTTTCCTTCTCCCTTCCACTCTGAAATCAATAAAGATACAAATTTTTTTTTAAAAGATAGCATATAGTTGGGTCTTGTCTTTTTAAAAATGCAGTCTGATAATCTCTTTCTTTGAGTATGTAGATCACTTACACTAGATGTCATTATCAGTATGGTTGGATTTAAGTCTATCTTTCTATTTGTTTTCCATTAGTCCCATGTGTTTTTACTTCTTTTTATCTTCCTTCTTTTGAATTAATTGACTGTTTAAAAATATTACTTTTGTATCTATTAACGTCCAATATCTATACTTCTTTTAAATATTTTTAGTGGTTGCTTTAGGGCAGTGGTGGGCAAACTGGAGCTCTTGACCCACATGCGGCTCGAGAGCCATGGTTTGCCGCTCTGTTGACTAATGAGTTTGCCAACCACTGCTTTAGGGCAAGGGTCAACACATGTGAAGATAGTACAAACTTTCCATATATCCTGGGCTCAGTTTTCATATTATTAACAAATTACATGATAATGGTTCACTGGTCACAATTAATTAACCAGTAAGGATATATTATTCTCAACATCTCCATACCTTATTCAGATTTCCTTAGTTTTTTTTAAATTGTGAGAAAAGAGACATCTTAACCATTTGTAAGTGTTCCGTTTGCTGGTGGTAAATACATTCACATCATTGTGTAACCAATATACAGATTTTCATCTTGCAAAACTGAAACTTTATATCCATTAAAAACTCCCCCACTTCCTCCTCCCTTGCCCCCAGCCCCTGGCCACCACCATCCCACTGTCTGTTCCTAAGGACATGACTACTCGACTTCATACATGTGGAATCAACATACTTATTTGCCTTTTATGACCCGTTTATTTCACTTAGCGTAATGCCCTCAAGGTTCATTTGTACTGAAGCATGTGTCCAAATTTTTTCCTTTTTGAGGACAAATAGTATCCCATTGTACGTGTGACCATATTTAGTTATTCATGTGCCCATCAGTGGACACCTGGGAGATTTCTCCGTGTTTACCGAATGTTCCTTTTCTTTCCAGGATCCCACCCGGGATCCCACGTTACACGTGGTCAAATGTTTCCTCAGGTTCCTCTGAGCCACGACCATTCTCAGACTCAGGTCTCCCTCCCCCCCACTTTCTATATTTATAACATCCTTTGCCAACAGTAAGAACCCCAGCTCCTTCCCTCCCCAATTTTACCTATTGGAGCCGTCCCCCTGTGAGTAACCAGTGTCCCCCTGTGAGTAACCAGTGTCCCCCGGTGAGTAACCAGTGTCCCCCTGTGAGTAACCAGTGTCCCCCTGTGAGTAACCAGTGTCCCCCTGTGAGTAACCAGTGTCCCCCGGTGAGTAACCAATGTCACATTGCCACCGCTCCGCTGCATGCAGACCCTGCCGTGGCCTTCCCGGCTCCGACACCCGGCCTCCTGCTGCCGGCCACCTCTTCCCCCACGTGGATGTGCTCCCACATCTCACACCGTCTGGGGGCCCCTAGAGGTGCCCTTCTCATCCCTCATGGGCTTCGTTTCCTGGTGCTCGGCCCCTGCCCTGGTCAGACGTGCCTTGCACCTGTCAGTCAGGGTCCGATCTCCTGTCCTGGGCTCTTCCCTACTTGGAGGCTCGCCTTTCTCTGCCTGAGCGCCAACATTCTGGCCAAGATCTGTCTCTCTCTCTCTCTCTCTCTCTCTCTCTCTATCTCTATCTCTATCTCTATCTCTATCTCTATCTCTCTCCCCTGATCCCCCCCGCCCCCCCTGCCCATTGAAGACACACTCCTTATTTCATTTGAACCCCCAAACCATATGATAGGCAACTGCCTTTCCTCCTCCCCTTCCCCCACTTCTGGACTGAATTGTTCTTGAAAGGAACAGAAGGGGAGAGAAAAAGGAGGAGGAGGAGGAAGAGGAAGAAGAGGAAAAGGAGGAGGGGGGAGGAAGAGAAGAGGGAGGAGGAGGAGAGCGGCCTGCAGTTTTTTGCATTGGAAGGGGACACGGTGTGTGGCAGGTGGTGGGCTCGGGGACACGGTCTTTTCCCCGGAGCCTTTCATTTCCGCCCTCAGCCGCACTGCAGGTAAATGGTCTCCGTGCAGAGACGCTGCTCTGGTCCAGCTTTCCCTCGCTCCTGGGCGTGGCCCTCTCCAGGGTCTCAGCTGAAGCCAGACTGGAGCAGGTTGGGGAGTGAATGGCAGCTGAGACAGCCCTGCTGTAAAGTGCCGCTGGGAAGGGGAGGTGAGAGCCAGGGAGGTGCTATTTGGGGGTTCAGGGGTGTAGAGGGGCGAGAGACACTGGCGGGTGTTTGTGGGCAGATGGGAAGGAAACCATCAAGGGGGTGGTGGGGGCTGCAGCAGGAGAACAGAGGGGAGGGCCAGGGCAGGTGGGGCCCCTGTGCCTGGGAGGGCGGGCTTTGCACTGGACTGGGCCCCTTCCCTCTCTGAGGGTGAGGAGAGGACCACTGGGGCCGGGGGCGGGGGTAGGGGGCGGACAGGACACGGGGGCCCCCTGCCTGCCTCTCTCGGGGCTGCTGTTTCCTGGAGGTGAGGTCTCTGCAGAGAGGGCAGCCCACGGAGGGAGACCCATGGAAGAGGAGCGGGCAGCAGACTGGGATGCGGTGGAGGGAGGGGGCTTCGTGAGAGGAAGGAGCTGGAGAGGCACAGGGGGCTGACTACGTGGGAGGGGGCTCAGGGGTCCCATCTCCCCATCTAGACAGCAGCACCAGAGAGCAGTGGCCGTCGCCTCCCCTCCCACAGGGACTCGCAGCCGCAGAACGGGGAAGTGAGCAGTGGCCTCACTCTGGGTTGGGGGCGGGAGCATCCAGTGTGAACCCCAGACTTTCCGCCTGGTGGTGCTGGAATGGGGAGTGGGGTCCTCCCCTCCTCTCCCCCCTCTCCCCTCCCCCAGCGAAGCTCTTTGCCCCCAGGGCCCTGAAGCAGCCAGGGGTCCGGGTGAGGGTGGGGTGGCAGGGAAGGAGCTGCGGGCTCATTCTCCCCTTCCCTCCTCTCCCCTCCCCCGTTCACTGTGGGGGCAGGCAGGGGGACGGCAGCCCCGGGCTGAGTTTGTTACTCATCCCGCTCTTGGCTCTTCGGGTGGAAAAATCGAAGCGCGCCCCTTGGTACCGCCGAGGCGGAGAGGGTGAGCGCGGCTGGAAGGCCGTCCTGGCAGGGGAGGCGCGGGGCGGGCGGGGCCTGGCAGCCTGGCCGGCAGCGACTGCCCCCCTTCCCAGCCCCCTCGGCTCCTACGTGGCTCTGCGGGCCCAGGGCAAGGTCCAGGGCTGAGTGGGGGGTTGGGGCCTGGGAGGGAGCAAGCACTGGCTGGGGTTCAGCCTCAGGCTCACGGCACCCCCCACCCCGGGCTTGTTCCCCACACAGGCTCCCAGAGTCCCCTGGGGCTCCTGGAAGAGACCTGGGAGAAGCTGCTGTGGGAGAGGTCTGGGAAGGGGCTTTTTCCCGGAGGAGGGGGGCGGTGCTGTGCTCAGAGGGTCCCCAGGCAGACACGGGGTGCTTCCTGAATACCTGAGGACCCTGGGAGTCTTTCTGTACGTTCCCCGGCACAACCACCCCCAGCAGCACTGTCACCCCCATTTGACAGATGCGGAATCTAAGGCTCCAAAAAGTCAAAGGTCGCAGAGCCTGACGTGGCAGCGCTGGGCCTGGAACCCAGGGCGTCTGGCTCGCTGGACGGTGCTCTTTGCCCAGCACTGAACCCCGAACTCCTTCCTCCTCGTCCCAGCCCCCTGAACAGCTCCTGTGGAGGGTGTGGGGGGCAAGAGCCTTGCAAGAATCCACCAGGAGGGACCCCGTCTCCCTCCTGCCTCTCCCACTGTCCGCCTCCCTCTCCGCCCTGGGGCCTGAGGCGGCCTCCCTCCACCGCCCTGCCTCCATCTTTCCAGCGGCCCGGCCCGGCCTGGCCGGCCCCACTCCAGGCCGGTGGAAAGAGGAGCCCAACCACTTTCCCTCTGGAATCCGCGGCCGCACGATGGGGAAACCATCTGGAGTGGATTATGGGCAGTGGAGAAAGCTGAGAGCAGGAAAATGTGAGCTGGCCCGGCCGGCCGGCGTTCCCGTCTGCGGGAAGAGGGGGCTCAGTGCTCTTGGGGGGACAGGCCAGCAGCGGCTCCCACATCCCCCATCCTCCGATGGGGCAGAGGAGGGAAGTGCCCAGAAAAGGGTGGTCTGGGCAAGGCGGGGCCCAGGCCTCCAGCAGCCTCTGCGGAGACCCCCACTTTAAAACCGCTTGTCTGACCTGCCCTCCCATTTCACAGATGAACCCCATGTTCAGAGAGGGATGGGAACTCCCCCAAGGGCCACAGAGCGGGTCAGGGGGAACCAGATCAGAGCTAGAGGCCTCCTACCTCTATGCACCCCTATACACAGGGGAAGTCCCCAGCGTGGGGGGCGGGGGGTGGGGAAACCTGGAGCCAGGGGGCCAGCTGAAGCTGATGATGTTCTCCTCTCACTTTCAAAAGACTGAAGCGAAAGGGCAAAGGCTGATGGGACAGGAAGGAATAACCTTCAATCTTTGGGGGTCTCGGTCACTTGCCCCCCAGTCCCACTCTTGCCCCTACACGCCCCCCTTCCTGGGAGCCCCATCCCTGAGGGAGGGCAGGGTGGGGCCTCCAGGCTCTTGCTCTGGGTCCCGGGAGCCCCCTCGCCTGCGCAGGGCCCCAGCTCCAGACGTGGCAGGGGAGCTGGAGTGAGGTTTCTCCACTCCCTCCCAAGTGCTGTGCTGGCGGCTCCCGAAATAAAAATCAAATGTGGGCTTGGCAGAGGGAGCGGGTGGGAGACGCAGCCGCGAGCGAGCGAGCGGGCTGGCGGGCGGGCGGCAGAGCTGCGCCTTCATTCTTTCCATTGTAACTTCACCTCCTAACCTCTGGCATTTTAATTATTCTCCTACCCGCTCGCTCTCCCCGGGCCAGAGGCTGAGCTCACCCTTTCCTCCAGCCTGGGAGGGGGGGTGGCCGCTGCCCGGACCCCCAGCCCGCTCCTGGGAAGCCACATGGGGCCCCAGCCCCCCTAAGCCGCTCCCTGCTGCCCCTGCAGTCCCAGGCTCCCGGGCATCCAGCCTGGCACCCAGGGTTCCACGTGTGAAGCATTAAGTCTGCACACCCACGGCTCCGTTTCACGGTGGCCACTGGCCTAAGCCAAGGCCCCCGCTCTGTGGACGACGCAGCCACATCGGTGTGGGCAGAGCGGGGCCTGGGACCGGAGCCTGGAGCTCCTGGTCCTACACTCTCTCCGAAGCCAGGAGGAGGGCGAGAGCGGCCCCGCCCTGATTGTCCGCCTCATCTCCCAGAATGCCCCTGTCCCTTCTCCCAACGGTAAGTGATTGAAAACATTAGTTTGGTGTTACAACACACAAGGACAGAGTATGGAGTAAGAAGTAAAATGCCTATAAATTAGAAAAGAAATCTTCACCTGAGAATACGTTTATTGATATTAGAGAGAGAATAAGAGAGAGCGACACTGGTTTGGCTCAGTAGATAGAGCGTCAGCCTACGAACTGAAATGTTCCGGGTTCAATTCCAGTTAAGGGCATGTACCTTGGCTGCAGGCACATCCCCAGTGGGGGGGGGTGCAGGAGGCAGCTGATTGATGCTTCTCTCTCATCCATGATTCTCACTCTCTCTCCCTTCCTCTGTAAAAAAATCAATAAAATATATTTTAAAAAGAAAAGAAAGGGGAGGGGAGAGAGAGAGAGAGAGAGATCCATCAATTGTCTCCCATTCTCGCCCTGAATGGTAATGGAACCAGCAACTCTTTGGGTGCACAGGACGATGCTCCAACCGCTGAGCCACCCCAGCCGGGGCTGCCTAGGAATGGTTGAGGTAGAAAACAGGTTTGCAAAGAAGGTGTCCGCTTGAGGCCGCCCACAGATGTCGGGGAGCACCTTCCTCCGGGGCCTGGCCATGAACTGTCTGGGGGGGGGTACTGGTCACCTCTGCCTGCGGCCAGTTTGTCTGGGTCCCAGGCTGCCGCTGAAGATGCTGGTGGTGGCCAGCGGGCAGCTGGGCTCCTCCTGGGAGGCAGAGGCCTTCTCTCACCCCGGGGCCCGGGCCGGAGTCCTCTGCTGCTTCTGTGTGTCTCCGGGGGAGGTCAGCTCCCACAGGGCAAGCAGTGCGGATGGGGCAGCCTCCACTCTGAGGCGCCGGCCAGAGCCCTGACCAAGGTCTCCTGCTCCATTCCAGGCCCTGGGACCTCCCCACCCCACGGTCCCAAAGGCCCAGCTCTGGGGTGAAGCATAGGTCTCTTCCCTCTGGCTCTGTAGATCTCCCCTGAGTGCGTGTTCCATCCACAAATGATTCCTGGGCACCTACACTGAGGTGCCAGGCCGTGTGAAGGGAAGTTGTGGTCTGGGTAAAGAGGGACGTGCTGGGATGGGGAAAGGGGAAGGGGGGGTTAGCAGCCCCTGGAAGGAAACTCCTGACCCCAGCTCGGAGAGAAGAGCATCGGGAGAGCCTTCCCAGAGGATCCGCACCTGCCGAGTGCAGGGCCTAAGGAGCCCTTAGGATACGGGCAGATGGGAAGGACACGATCTAGTGTGTGTTGGGGAAGATTTCCGGGGGGCAGTGTGAAGGATGGATTGGAAGGTGATCGGCATGGAGGTGGGGTGGCCTCGAGGAGGCTGCCACAGGGGCCCGGGGGGCAGTGACGGAGACCAGGCCCGAACCACGGGCGGTGGGGTGGGAAGAGGCGCACACAACGCCGGAGATGTAAGAGGCAGAAGTCAGCGGACTTGGTGACCGACGTGCAGAGGGGTGAGGGCGGCTCCGGCTTCCGGTCTGAGCTCGGGCCGTTGAACGTGGTGACTTCAGCACACCTGTGCGCCACCCGCGTGGAGGGGCTCAGCAGGTGGCCAGGTGTGGGGAGACCCCCCCCCCCGAGAAGGCGGGGAGGAAAGGAGCCGGGCCCAGAGCTGGCAGAGGAGCTGGAGAAGGGGGGCCAGAGGGGTGGAAGGGAAACCGGGGCAGGGAGGGGCCGCTGAAGCCCCTGAGGCTAGAGTCTTCTTAAAGGAGGTGAGGTGGGCTGTGGAGTGAGAAGGGACCGTGGACCAGACAAGGTCTCTGCTTCCCCTGAGCCCCAGTCCTTGCCCACGTTCTAGCCCCCTCTGCCTGTCTCCCTGCCCAGCCTCCCCCTCCCAATGCACCCTCCCTCTCCTCTTCTCACTGACCCAGAGCATCAGTGTTTCTAAGGAAAACTTCATCCCACCCTCACCCCCCACAGGTGCCGGTTGCTCTTCCTGACTCCTGAAATCACTGCCTCTCACATACACCTCCCCCACTAGCATCACCCAGAGTTCACACCACCATCTGTCCCTTGGGTGACTCAGCGTCCTCTGGTTGAGCACCCATGGGGTGCCAGGCTCTGGGACAGCTCCGGCAAGCCCAGCCCTCCGGGGCTTCTGGTTTAACCAAGAGGGAGAGGGGGTTTCCATCCGGCAGAGGGATCCCAGCGGGCTTCTCGGAGGAGGTGACTGCCCAGGATCTTGAGTGACTAGCAGGGTTTGGTCAAGAGGCGATGGGAACGGAAGGAATTGCAGGCGGAGGGAAAGTGGTGAGAAAGGGCTGGAAGGGGACAGGGGGCCCAACATTTGCGCAGCGGTCAGTAGCTCGGGGGGCCGGTGGCCTCTAAGAGGGGAGCCGGAGGGAGGCAGAAGGCTGCGAGGTGCAGGGGTCAGACTTCATGGTCTGGAAGGCCCAGGGGGAAGGCTTCAAACTTGGGGCCTGGCTTGGGGACCCCCTGCTGCGCCCTCACTCATTTGTTGGGAACTGCTGACCGAGCTCCGTCCTGAGCTCTCAGGTGCCGAAGACGCTGTGAGAGACAGCGATGCCAGCCCGGGGCCAGCTCCCGGAAGAGACACAGACCAGGAAGTCGCAGACAAAGACTGAAAATTACCATCATGATGGGGTGGCGAAGACAGTAATGACCGGCCCTGTGAGAGAGGAGGCTGCGTCCTGTCCCCCCCTCAGCCCGAGGCTCCCTGAGGACAGCGCCTGAACCTCCTCGGGCAGACGGGGTGCCCTGCGCCTCCCGGGAAGGGCAGAGCCTGGGGCGTCTGGGAGCAAGAGCGGGGTGTCTAGCAAGCTCCAGGGGTGGCTGCGTCCCAGCCCCGGGGTCCTCCGGCAGGGGATCCCTGCCCCCATGCTGACCATGGTCCCCCCATTCCCAGCCTTCATTACTTCTCTCCACCTCCAGGGGCTCCCCGTGCAGCTGGGCCCCCAAACCTGGAGCTCAGGCCGTGAAAGAGACTGCAGACCCCATCTGCTGCTAGAGAAGGCAGGTACGGAGGGGCCTGCGGGGGGGTGCGGGGGGGCTTCCCAGCCAGGCCTGAGCGGGAGGGCTTCTCTCTCCCCTTCCCATCCATCCCCCCACCCCATTAAACCCTCAAATTAACCTCACCCCACCCAGCGCTATAGAGAGTGCCCCAAAATAAATCCTAAATTACATGCTGCCTGGGGGTGACCACAGCTCTCCTTCCTCTCTCTCTCCAGCAAACAGACCCGCCCTAACCAATGCTGGGGGAGGGGGGCACCCCAAATGGGCTATTTATACAGCTCCCCTCTTTGCCGTCTGGCCCGGGTGTCCTTGGGCGAGGCCCGGGCAGGCTGCACAGCTCCCCTGGGAGTTGTAAGGGGCTGGGGAGCCTGAGAGACTCTCCAGGAATTAAGAGTCTGAATCAGGGTTGCCGTGGGGCGATGCTGACAGTTACTCTCGGGCACAGCAGAGATCTGGCCTGGCCTGCGCACCGTGGGCAGCTGGTCACCCCGGAAAGCAGCCGGGACTCCGGCCTTGCAGGATGCTGCCCTCCCAGAGAAGGGGGAGGGGGGAGGAAGAGGGAGCGAGAAAGAGAAGAAAAAACAGAGAAATTGAGATAGATGGGAAAGAGAGGCAAGAGCGGGATGAGATTAAATGAGAAAAAGGTGGGTGAGATTGATTGAGAGAGAGGGATATGGAGAAAGAGAGAAATAGAAAGAATGAGAGGGTGGAGAGGGATATGGAGAGTGTTCAGCCCTGGTTGTGAGGGAGCAGTTCTGAATCCAAGGCACCAACCCCCCCACCCCCAAAACGGCACCCAAGAAGAGCTGGCATCTCTGTCTCCGAGGACCTGGCACTGAGTGGGGAGCTGGCCGTGGCTGTTTTGAGACCCCGGGCTTAAGCCAACGACCTCCCTGGACAAAGCCACCATCCATCCTGGGAGTCTGGCTCCACCAGAGGGGCCGCTCCCCTTGGGATGTATAAGAAGGGGCAGAGAGGGGAAAGGCAAGAGAGAGGAGAGCGGGAGGTGGAGAGACAGACACCCCCAGAGAAACACAAATGTGCACAAAGACAGACACATGGGGATGGGTCCTGACAGCGGGGAGGAGTGGAAGAGGAGGGTGAGGGGTACTTCCGGAGCCCCGAGCCCGGCATCACCCATCTCTGCCGCGTGGCACCCCTGAGCCTGGATGCCTGTCCACTGGCCACTGGCCCCTGGGCCCTGGGCCCCTCCCTGCCCTCGGCCTTCGGGGCATGTGGGTGAAGGGCCTCCAAACTGCCCAGGAGGGAGACTCTCCTCTTCCTCTACTCCCCACCCCTGCTCAGTGCTCCACCCTGCCTGCCCTCGGCACCTGCTCAGACCCCAGAGGCCATAACCTGCCCCTCACAGGGGTGTGAAGGGGCGAGGGTCCTCCTCCTGCTTGGTTGCAGGGGAGAGGGGATGGGGAGGAGTCCAGAGGGAGGACAGAGAAATAAGTGCCCCCTCCCACTGGGACTCAGCCCAGAGGAGGGGAGGGGAGAGGCACTGAGGGGAAGAGGGGAGAAGAGGAGAGGAGAGGAGAGGAGAGGAAGGGAGAGGCTGGGAGAGCCTGGGAAGGAGCTGGCTCCAGGCTTTGTCCCAGGAGAAGGGATGGAGATGGCCAGGGACCGGCGGGGTGTGGGGGGTGGTCCTGCAGCCTCTGGAGGACCAGGTACGCCCCCAAGTTCACATTTCATGCTGGTGGTTCAGGGGAGCGGGCTCACCTCTCTGGGCTCCACCACAGGCTGTGAAGAGAAGGAACAGGACAGCATGAAAAGAGCTGACCTGGCCCCAGCCTCCACCACCCACCACTGAGGGGACATATTTGTGCTCACAATGGGGCCAAGAACTGTGCCCAGCACCTGGAGGAGGGGCTGGTGTGCGTGTCTGTGTGTGTGCGTGTGCATGCGTGTGGGTGGGCATGGGGAACAGAGGATTCCTATGCTGCCTGAAAGGTTAAGGACCCCTGTACCATGGGATGAGATGGGGGTGCGAGTCACAACAGTCCCCCTCGAGAGGGTGACACATGGTCGTCTCCTGGTTGAACCTGATTGTCTGTCCGCCAGCAGAGCCCCTCGGACCCCACCTGCCCCCCGAAAACAGTATTTATAAGCCTGGGCCTCAGCCCTGTCATTGCGCCGGAGAAGCAACCCAAGCCACAGGCGGGAGCCCAGCTCCGTGGAGAAGCGGTGCCCAGCTCGCGGCGGGCAGCAGCCCAGACACTTAGTGCCCTGTTTACCCTGGCATGGGTGGCTGGCACAGGTGGGGCTCTCCAGGGAGCGGCCAGAGGCCCAGCCAGCAGACCCACCTGGAGGCCCCAGAGGAAGCCAAGACAGAGGCTCTGTGGAACTGGGGGTGGGGGTGGAGGGGCATCCAGTCCAGCTGCACTCTGGCCCTGGCACTGCACCCACAGGGCACTACTCCCCAAGTTTTAGGGCCCCCTTAGCTGCCCCTCAGGAGAAGAACCACACCAGCGGAGGCCCACAGGGAGACTCTGCAGCTCTCGGGATTCTGGAAGCTTCCCCCAAAAAGAGAGCAGGGAAGCTGGAGGAGGCAGGGAGGGTGTGGGGGGAGGGAACCCCAGGCCTTGGGAGCCCTGGCCTGGCCTGGATGCCCCCAGGGCCCAAGGCGCCCGCTCCCAGCCCCCAAAGACACACATGTGGCTTCACTTAAGAGAGCACCATCAAAGCCCCCCTCAGCCAATCCCTGGAGAGAGCGATGCTGCCCCCACCTCCTCCCTCTGTCATCCAGACCGTGCAGACCAGACCCTCAGCCGCCACACCCAGCACGCACATCGTCTTCCTACACGTCACACACCGAGCTGTCCCCAGCTCCCCCCGTCCCCGCTGTAACCCACACTCC
>PVJN01032054.1:0-24417 GCA_004026805.1 Lasiurus borealis | reverse complement strand
GGGGGAGGACAGCCGTGTCTTCAAAGCAGGAGTGTGGCTACTTGGAGGGGAGCCCGAAGGGGTGTGGGACGGTGCCCGCGGAAGCTGAGCAGGCGAAACCACAGACTCCTTATAAAAAATATATTTTATTGATTTTTTTACAGTGAGGAAGAGGGAAAGGGAGTTAGAAACATCAATGAGAGAGAGACATCGATTAGCTGCCTCCTGCATGCCCTCCATTGGGGATGTGCCCGTAACCAAGGTACGTGCCCTTGACCGGGACCTTTCAGTCCACAAGCCGACGCTCTGTCCACTGAGCCACACCGGTCACGGACTCTTATCTATGTTTTGCGTCTCGGCTCCACACTGACCCTCAGTTCCAGGCTGCGATGATGGACCCGGCACTTCTCCCCTGTCCGCCAGGGCACTGGCACTGGAGGGACATGGGTGGCGCCCCAAGGTCTACTGGCCTTGCAAGTGCCTGGACCATCGGCCACCAGGGGGCGCTCTGCTCCAGCTGCTCCTAGAGCAGGCTCTCCGGCCCGCTGAGGCCGGCCGTGCTGGCAGGCAAGGCGGGGCCCTCCCCCTGCACCTGCCCCTCAGCCATGTTTACTGATGCCCCGGTCCGGCTTCCAAAGCCCTCTGTCCTCTGAGCACCCAGCCCCGGGCCCAGCTCCCTCCCCAGCTCACCCACTTCTCCCCGGAGGGTCATTCCCATCGCCTGCCGCCCTGTGGGGGTCACACCCTCCGTCCCGCACACGGAGCTCCGCTACTGGCGCCCCTGACCCCCGGCCTGGGCGCACCTGCGCCAGGAGGGTTGTTCGCAGGCCTCTGCTTGAGGCTGATTTGTTGTTAATGTATCGCCTCTGTTTGTGGTGGGCGGTGGTTCTCTTGCCACTTTCCAGATTGCTCTTCATGCCGAAACCGGTTTGGCTCAGTGGATAGAGCGTCGGTCTGCAGACTGAAAGGTCCCAGGTTCGATTCCAGTCAAGGGCATATCTCCCTGTGGCATCTGGGAGCTGTGGAAACCCAGGCCACTGGGAGCCTTCAAACCAGTTTTCTAAGCAGCCGATGCCGTCAGAGACCCACTGCGTTCTACGCAGTGTCTGCTGGGACCGCAGACCGGGCCGGGGCGAGGAGAGGAGCAGGGACAGCGGCCTGGCCCTGCCACCCCTTTGTCCCGGGAAGACGGACTGAGGCTTCACACCCAGGAGGGGAGGCGGTTTGCCCTGAAACAGACGGGCCTTGTTTTTAGAACGGAAGTGGGAGGCCTGGGAAGCACGGTCCGCGCGGCTTCGTCCTGGGAGCAGAGCCGGGAGGAGCTGGGGCGCCTCAGCCCTGACCCCACGTGCACACCGGGGGGTGGGGGAGGGGGAGGGTGTCCCCGCAGTGACAGCCATCTTGCACGTCCGGATGCTGACCTAGAGTAAGCTAACGGTTGTAAAATAAATGTGTGGGGTTTTTTTTTGTTTTTTGTTTTCTGCAAAAAGCTTTATTGCTTCATTTGGTCCAGTGCATGGGAGAGGCTCCAGGTGGTTAAAAGGATGGCTAGTGGTTGCGGGAAGAGGCTCAGGGAAAAGCCAGAGACACCGGGGGGAGAGGGGGGGCCTCTGAAAGGTTTCTGGGCTCCACAGGCTTCTAGTTGTGCTCGAGGGGGAGCCTTTGGAAGAGATACTCCCCATCCAAAACCGGTTTGGCTCAGTAGATAGAGCATTGGCCTGGGGACTGAAGGGTCCCAGGTTTGATTCCGGTCAAGGGCATGTATCTTAGTTGCGGGCACATCCCAGTGGGAGGGGGGTGTGTGTGTGCAGGAGGCAGCTGATGCATGTCTCTCATCAATGTTTCTAGCTCTCTATCCCTCTCCCTTCCTCTCTGTGAAAAATCAATAAAATATATTTTTTTTAAAAAAGAGAGAGATACTCCCCGGGTCAGCCCGGGGGCCGGCCAGCCTGCGGATGTGAGTCAGGGGGTCGCCCGTCTTCTTGATCAGTTTCACCTCCGCACCCAGGAAGTGGTTCTCCAGGAAGCCGCAGGCATGAGGGTCTGCACGGCTAGAAGCCAGGCCTGCAGCTCCCGGAGGGCCTGGCTCAGGCCCTTCTCCAAGGCCCGGGCGGCCTCCGTGGCGCCCTGAGTTTAGGTCCAGTCATCCCAGGCAGGAAGGCATCGGCCGTCTCGCTGGTTCTGCAGCTTTAAGAGATGCTCCGCGCCCTCGTGCTGCTTCTCCGGGGTCAGCTCGCTTGGCGTCCGCAAGCTGAGAATAGAACGACCTTCTGACGAGGCTGGGAAACGTCATGCTACGTGCAAACATGAGCTTCAGATCCGAGTGTCCCTCGCGGCGTCACGGGAGCACAGCTGCGCTCGCCCCTTCACGGATCAGTGGTGTCGCTCTCCTGCCATCATGTCGAGGAGCGGCAGCAGACGGGGCCTCCAAATCTCACCACCTGATGCATGTCTCTCCCCGCCTGGTCCTTCCCAGCAGCGCCTGCCGGCCCCGTGCCCCGTGCCTGTGAGTAACCGGCTCACCGCGCGATGCCAGGCCTGGGCCAAGGCCCTCCTCCTGCAGCACGCGCTCTGCCAGGAAGCCTGTGCGGCTTTCCCACGACTCGGCAGCCACATGACCTGCTTTGACCAAAGGGAGTCCGAGAGACACGAGACAAGCGGGGGCTTGATGTGCAATTGCTCATGGGACTTGTCCTCCTGCTCCCTGTCACGTGACCAGGCCCCGGCTAGTCATGGACGGGTCATGTGAAGCCAGTCATCCCAGCGGAGGCGGCCCGGGTTGGCCACGAGCCACGGTCCCAGGACCATCGCGCTGCCTGGCTGACCCGCAGCTGACCAGACTCGTGGGCGCGCCGACACAGCCAGGTCGCCCGAACCCGACCCGAGGGCCACATGCCCATGTGTGTGGTCACGGGACCCGAACCTGGGGGCGACTCCTCGCACATTGTCTGGCGACAGACAACAAAGACGCCGGGCACGGATTTTAAAAACGTCTTTGCCAACGCAGGCTGAGGAGCATTTCTACCCCGCCGAGGGCAGCCAAGGGCAGCCGAGGGGTCTGGCAGGGGCAGAGTCTGAATAAAGCACGGAGCCTGGAACTGCAGGGGTGGGGCTGGATGGGGCATCAGGTTACACTTTGAATTTCTGTAAAAATATCTTTTCTAAAAATATATTTTATTGATTTTTACAGAGAGGAAGGGAGGAGAGTTAGAAACAACTGCCTCTTGTACGCCCTCTACTGGGGATGCGCCCGCGACCAAGGTACATGCCCTTGACCGGAATCGAACCTGGGACCTTTCAGTCCGCAGGCTGACGCTATCCACTGAGCCACGCCGGTTGGTCGGGGCTGTAAGAATACTGTCTGAGTAATGGGCGCGGTAAACTGTACTGTCTGTGAACGCTCTGTGCCCGATCTGCCCACGGGGCGAGGCTGGGCCTGGGCCTCCGACCCGGCAGGGAACGATCTAGCCCGTCGGGCACAGCACTTCTGGAAAGACTTCAGTTTATTCCTATTTATAGATCGTCAGGACAGAAAGGGCCTCGGGCACAGTCTTGTGTCAGCAGCACGGAAACACCCGTCGTGGGGCCGCTGGGTGCTCAGGGTGTGGAGCGGAGCGCGCAGGTGCTGGGACTGCCCCGCGGAGAGAGCGGAGAGCCCATGAGCAGGGGCGGAGCGGGGCAGAACGGGGGGCCAGCGGGACGGGGCCTGTCCTGGAGGCTGTGCCGGGAACTGGAACTTGCAGGACGGAGGCTCTTGCTTCCCGGCTGCTGGATGCACCGGGCCCGGGGCAGACGTCCCTCTCGCCGCACACGCGGCCCCGCCAGGTGGACGCGCCCTCACAGCCACCCGTCACCTTCGGACTTGGGTGAACTCCTTGCGCAGCCACACGGAGTCCTGGTAGAAGCGCGGGTCGCCCAGCCGCACGGCGGTGCGCTTGTAGAAGTAGCAGTACAGCACGGCCGCTGCGGGGACAGAGGGCAGGCGCGCCTGAGGGTTTGCTTCGGGGAGCACGGAGCCCCAGGGCTGGGCGGCCTCATGACGCCCTGGGACCCTGGCGGCAGCGGCGGCAGCCCGTTCTGGGGGTGGCTGGTCCCGCCCCTTGTTGGTGGTGGGGCTCACCGCCAGAGCCAGGCCCTCGCCCCAGCCTCCAGGGACCACGGGAGCAGAGAGCGCTCTGCCTTACCGAGCCTCTGGAACACAAACAGCGCCTGCAGACCTTCTGTCCAGACAAAGCGGCTGGCGTCTTTCCAGCGTAGGTTCTGGGGGAGACGGGGAGACGGAACGTGAACGGGGGAGCTGCAGGGCCGGGTCAGGAGCAGGCCGGTCGCACCCTCTCCCTCCCAGCCCGGCTGCTCCTCACGGGGCCTCCAGCGCCTTTTGCTGAGAAGCAAATCTCCTTTCAGCGGAGGGAGGACGTGCAGCCTCCGCTAGTCATCACCTCCACTCGTAGCCCTGGCCCAGGACACGGGTGCCTTGGGCCCTGTCTTCCTGGAAAAGCTGGGGCTCAGCCTGTCAGCCGAGGGCTTGGGGGACGCAGGCCGATCAGATCTCAGGCTTCACAGGCGGCGGCCAGGGCCTGTTTGGGCTCCAGGACCCGGGAAGGAACCCTCTTCTTTAGAAGCACCCGCGCCCTGGGCACAGGCGGCTCCTTCCCCCGAGGAGGTGGTCTTAGTACAGAGGTGACCAGACGCTC
Organism: Lasiurus borealis; assembly: GCA_004026805.1. NCBI lineage: Eukaryota > Metazoa > Chordata > Mammalia > Chiroptera > Vespertilionidae > Lasiurus > Lasiurus borealis. Next base: position 19,744 of record PVJN01032054.1, on the reverse strand, counting down.
CGAAGTTGTACTGTGTTCCCTCAGGACACACACTGAGAACCGCTTGAGACACCCAAGGGAGGAAGACGGTGACGCAGAAGAAATCTGAAGCTGTGAACACTGGTCTGCCCTGCGCCCACCTCAGCACCAGGGGGTGGGAGGGTGGGGGGGCATCTGGAGGTGGCTTCGGGGAGATGGCGGCAGCAGGGCACGAGGCACCGAGGGCACGCAGCACTCTTGCTTGGCTCTCTCCCATGGGACACGGGGGCCCGTCAATACCCTGGACCAGCACCCACCCACACGGATGAGAGAGATTCAGCTTCCCGTGTTAGCCCCAGTCCACCTGTTTGGGGCGAAGGTGAACGGAATGTCCCAGAAGCTGGTCTTCAGTACGGAAGGTTGGGCACAGGCGCCTTAGGAGACTCGCATACTTTGCCCCGGCCGCCCTCACTCCACCCTCCTGACCCAGGGTTCGGGGCGATGTCCGAGAATGAGGCCTGTCCCCCTGCCCCCCATACCCAGGAGAGCTATTCCCGGGCCTCTGAAGACCCGGCTCGCCGCTCACCATGACCCAGACGTGCAGGGCGATGCTGAGGGCGAAGTACACGGCCGTCAGCACGATGGTGCCTTTGAACTTGCGGAACAGGAGGCTGACCAAGCCGGCCTGGAAGACGAACGTGTTGAAGAACATGAGGAAGATGACGATGATGTTGAAGAGGATCGCGATGTCCTGGATGCTGCGGGCAAACACAGCACAGCCACAGGCCGTGAGGAGCGCGAGCCGGCGCAGGCCCCTCTCCCTGGGACCCAGTCCTCCGAAGCCCCCCTCCCCAGGGAGCATGCGCTTTGGGCCCCAAATGAGATGAAGCTGAGACCCACTGGCTCCACCATCGAGTGGCCCCAGCATCGCTGCAGCCACAGACAAGGCGGCCCGCTCTGACACTCCCTCCCGAGCCTCCTGGGCGCACAGCCTGTCCCGCGGGCGGTCCCATCCCGACAGCAAAGGCCTCCGGATCTGTGCACGGCTGCGGCCACAGGGCCATCAGGTCTCAGCCAGGTGTCGCGCTTCAGAAAGACTTTCTTTAGCGCCGTTACCTAAAGCGGCCCTTCCCTCCCCGCCCAGCCACTGCACGTCCACTGCACGACACTTACTCCCATCGGAAATGACCCTTTTACAGCACGTGTATCTATTCCCTCTCCACCGGAAGGAGCTGCCGGAACCGAACACGGTCTCGCTCATAGAAAGGTGTGGACAGGAGGCCCGGAAGCCTGGTCCACAACCTTCACTGCTCTGACCACTCACTGTTTGGTGGAGACACCGTGAGCTGAAACGGCCTCCACAGTCTGTTTTATGTGAATTTCTGTTACTGGGATTTCCTGCCCAAAGGCTATGGGCGTGTCCCAGAGTCTCAGTAAAGAGGATAGCAAGGCCAGAGCAGAGGGTAGTCCTCCCACTTTTAGAGGGAGGCTCCTGCCTGCCCCCCCACCCCAATATTTCCCAATTAATATTTTTCTAGCCTCTTTTCATTTGCATGCGGCCTCCTCCAGAACCCGAACTCTGACGGGAACCCTGAACCACGAGGGCCGTGAAAGGGGTGCCCACAACGAACTCCACGAGAGCAGGCGAGCCGAGTCGCCACGTGACGGGAGCGCCGAGGGCAGGCCGGGGCACGCTGAATGCAGGCTCATGCTTCTAAGACAGAGCACTTCTCCCGGGCCGCCCCGTGGCCTCGGAATGTCGCTGTGAAGGGAGATGCCAACAGCTCCCGTTGTGTGAGGTTCACGTATTTTATTGGGACCGCTGCCCTTTAACCTGCCGTTTCGCAATCCTCTTCCTGGCAACATGGTGTTTCTGCTCCCAGACGCAGGACGTGACAGGTTAGCAGCCGGACCCCCGTTTCTATGGGAACTGCCCCCCTGTCTCCCGGGCCCTCCTCAGAAGGACACAGCAGCAGGACCTGCCTGTGGCATCCCCACGGTCCTCATTCTTCCTTCCTCGTGTTTTTCTATGAATAACCTTCCAGTCGTGACCGCCAGGCCCTCCCACGGCTGCGGGGGCCGTCCTCCCGCCACCGCACTCACATGAAGAGCACCAGCTGGATGACGGGCGCCGTGCGGAGCAGCTCCGAGAAGGAGTTGACGAAGAGGTCATAGGTCAGCAGCAGGAGCTGCAGGGAGAGCACGAGGCTGTAGCCACTGGCCTGCAGCATCCTCCTCTGCTGTCCAGCCCCGAGGGCACATTCCACAGCCCCCCAGAAAGCAGCCCTGACTCCCCCGGAGAAGATCAGAGCTGTTCCTTTTACTCCAAGACGAGAACCTGTTGGGTCAAAAAAAAAAAAGTGGTTAAAAGTTCATTAACACAAGAAGGATTTCCCTGAGGACCTATCACAGGCCAGGCGCTGGGTGCTTGGAAAACCAACCAGACCCCAACGAGGCCTGCCTTCTGGGTACCCCTCCTCCCCCAGGCTCCATGCTGGGAACTGCGACACTCAGGGCTCTTTCCAACCTCTTTGAGGCCAAAGGACTCCAGGGGCACAAGAATGTCCGGTCGCGTAATAATACCGACTCTCGCACTAATACTTGCTGCGGCGGGAATCCTTTAACGTGTGCGGGACCAGCCTGAGCATCCCTAGTGTTTAAACCTCACCAGGTAGAAGACACTCCCATTTTACAGATGGGACCACTGAGGTGCAGAGAGATGAAATGACCTGCCCAAGGTCACACTGCCAGTAGGCGGCAGAGCTCGTGCTGGGGTTCGGACCCAGGCAGAAGGGGCGCGCTCACCTCCCCCACAAAGCGGTCTGGCCTCCTCCTTACTGACAGGCCGACATGGACCCAGGCGGGGACAGGCTGGCACGGGAGAAGTGGGCAGCGGTGCGGGCAGAAAGAGCCGAGAGGAAACAGCGCTCTCCCGCCAAACTGCGTGTAAGGTTGTGGGAGCCACACAGCGGGCACCGGGGCAGGGAAGCTGGGCCTGTGTTTCCATACTGGAGGCTCAGTGCACGGAATTCATGTACTTGGGGGTGGGGGGGTCCCCTCAGCCTGGCCTGTGCCCTCTCGCAGTCCGGGAGCCCTTGGGGGATGTCCAACTGCCACCACCGCTGTGCTGGGCAGCCACGAGCCTGGCTCCTGCACTGAGCACCTGCCCCCTGGGGGTCAGTGCATGTCATAACCACCGGTCGTTCTGCAGGTTGGTTGATTTGCATGATAACTTTTCATTGTAGAGGAGGATATGACAAGACCCAGAAGTTGCCGAACCCGGTTGGCTCAGTGGATAGAGTGTCGGCCTGCAGACTGAAAGGTCCCAGGTTCAATTCCGGTCAAGGGCATGTGCCTTGGTTGCAGGCACATCCCCAGTAGGAGGTGGGCAGGAGGCAGCTGATGGATGTCTCTCATTGATGTTTCTGGCTCTCTATCCTACTCCCTTCCTGGGTAAAAAAATCAAAAAAATATGTTAAATAATTAAAAAAAAAAAAAGACCTGGGAGTGTCTTGTGACTTCATCTGGATCAGATTTATAAACAAATTTCAAAATGCGTTGATCCGCAGTGGCTCAGTGCCCTATGACCCAGGAGGTCACTGCTTGATTCCTGGTCAAGGGCACAGGCCGGGGTTGGGGGCTCCATCGGGCGAGCAGGACGCAGCTGATCTATTATTCTCTGTCATCCCTGATGTTTCTCTCTTCCTCCCTCTCTGAAATGAATAAAAATATATATCTTTTAAAAATGCTTCGAGGTGTTAGAGATCGAGATGGAACCAACATCTGCAAAACGCTTTGCAATGTACAGCTTTTCAGGTTTATCACTGGGTTCGACCCACACGCGCCTGCACCGAAGCTGCTGGCGGGCACACCCCCCCCCCCTCTCAGGGGCGGAGAGGGGAGAATCTCGCCCCGTCACCGGGCGAAGGCCCCCCGGGGGTGTGTGAACGTGGGTTTCCTCCTCCGTCCGGTACTGATGGTGATCGCGCACTTACCGGTGGAGGCACCGTCCTCGAACCCGCAGCTGCAGCTGCTGGGCGAGGTGGGAGAGTGACCCCGCCCCCAGCCCCGGGCCCAGGGTCAGGGTCAGGCCCCGGGCAGGTGGCAGGGGCGTGGGGCCGGCATGCACCCCGAGTGTGACACCGCCGCCCCGCTCACACCCCCGCCCCGCTCACACCCGCTTCACCGCCCGCAGAGCTGGGGGGCGGGGGGCGCTGGGTGCGGCGGCTCCGCCCTCGGCCCCGCCCGCCGCCGCCCCCTCGGGGTGGAGCAGCGCCGGGCTCCGGGCGGCGCGACTCGCGGGGCCGTGAAGCGGCTTCCCTGTGCGCCCGCCGCCGCCGCCTGCCGCGTGGCCTCGGCCCCCTCCCCTCCCCGAACCCGCTGCCAAAACGGGGCTCCCCGGCCAGAAGCCCAAACCCAAACCCTAACCATCACTCGCTCTGCGGATGCTCCAGCGCGCTCACCTCCGGGCCGCAACGTCGGTTGTCATGGGGACACCGTCCTGGCGGCTTCCGGAAACCGGTTTCGAATTCCGGAAGTGGGTGGAGGCGGCGGCTTTCTCGGCCCGCTCAGTGGACGGCCATGTTGGGGACCCCTCGCGTTCTAAGCGCCCTCCCCCGGCGGGAGGCTGAGCGGGGCCCGAGCATTTCGGGGGGTGAAAGACAGGGCGGACCGCGACGGCGACGCCGGCCCCTGGGTCCCCGGGCTTGGGGGTGGGGGTGCGTAGTGTGTGGGGAACGCCCGCGGCGGAAGTGGAGGGGGAGTCAGCCGCTTGGCGCGCGCGAGGAGAGGGCGACTCGGGACTCCATTTCCCAGGCGGCCACGCGCGCGACCGGAAGTGCCGGGAGCCTATAAATAGTCGAAGCGGCCTCGGCGGTCTGTCCCCGGGCCGTGGTGCCCGGCGCGTGCGGGTCTCGCGGCTGGTCTGTCTGCCCCGGTAACCGAGGACCCTCGAGCGCGGCCGCCGGGCGGCAGAGGCGGGTGTCGGAGGCCCCAAACGCGGCTGCATCCCACTGTGGTTCGGGGGTGAGAGCCCGCGCCGGGAGTTCTGGGTCCTGGGTTCGAGTGCTGCCTTTGCTGCTGCTGCCCAGCTTCGCACCGCCGCGGGCCGCCCGCTCGGCCTCAGTTTCCTCCTTTAGGACGTGGACACCGTTGTCCGGGGCCTTCCTCCCCCCACGGGAGGCGCCGCCAGCAGGTGGAGCCCGGCGGCCTCGATTTGCACCCGCGCGTGGCCCGGGGCCGCCTCCGTCCCGGCTGGGGAGTTGGGGTTCGTCCCCGCGTCCCTGGGGTTCGTCCCCGCGTCCCTGGGGTGCGCCTCGGGACCCCTGAGCCAGGCCGGGGCACAGCCCGAAGGGCGGGTCTGCACTCGCTGGCGCGAAGGAGGGCTTTGCTTGTCCACCTCGGGGCTAGAACTTGGGGTCCTTCACTCCTGAGCCCCGAACTTCTGCCCTCGGAGGTGGGGAGACCTTGCAACTGAGGGCAGTGAACAGGGGTTCCTGCACCGGCTCAGCTCAGCTCCGCACCTGGGCCCAGTCCCGTTTCCTCTTTGGAGCCAGCATTGTGTTACTTTTTTACTTTTGTTTACAGAGAGGAAGGGAGAGAGATAGAAAGTCAGAAACATCGATGAGAGAGAGACATCCATCAGCCGCCTCCTGCACGCCCCACACTGGAGATGTGCCTGCAAGCCAGGTACATGCCCCCGACCGGAATCGAACCCGGGACCCTTCAGTCCGTAAGCGAACGCTCTATCCACTGAGCCAAACCGGTCTCTGCTACTTTTTTATTTTTATTTTTTGGGAGGACGTTTGTGAAAACGGGTCCTCAGAACGCAGGCCGCCCGAGGGCAGCCGCAGCAGCTGCAGAAGAGCGGGGCGGGGCTGCTTTGGCGCAGAAAAGGCGGAGAAAAGGGCGTGTGCTCAGGACAAGCCGCCGCCGCCCCTGCCCTCCTGGTTGCCAGTCCTGCGGGGAGCCTGAGGGTGTAGACGGCAGAAGCACTGGCGGAGAAAAGCTGGGGTGCGCACGCTCCCAGGACTTGGGGTTCTCGATTCCTCCGGCCCCTCTCCACCGGGAGGGGAGCGACAGCTGCCTTTGTCCCTTACCCGCCTGTCGTTCGAGCTGGAAAAGTAACGTGGACGAGTCTGACCTGCAGCTTTGCCTGGTGTGAGCTCACGGGAAGGGCAGGCATGTCTCCCTCGGTTGCACGCGTGCACCCGCTTTGTTGCTGGTTGCGCTTCAAGGCTGTTGCGTGTTTTTTTCTTTCTAGGGTTCAGGTTAGGGCTAGGGCTTGTGTTAGTGTGAGGGTTAGGGTTAGGGCTAGGGCTTGTGTTAGTGCGAGGGGTAGGGTTAGGGCTAGGGCTTTGTTAGTGCCAGGGGTGGGGTTAGGGCTGTGCTAGGGCTGGGTCTGGATCAGCATTCTGTTGCGTTTCTTACAAAGATGAGGTCCCCCCTCCCCCCCGCAGAAAGGTGGCGCTGGCTTTATTGCCACCTCGCCTCGCCCATGGTGTCTCCCAGCTATGCCCTTCCCGGTCCTGCTCCAGCCCTCTGTGTTTCCGGGTGCCCCGTCCTGCCCCCAGGCCCGCTGTGTTTGGGGGTACCCTATCCTGCCCCAGCCCACTGTGTCTGGGGGTACCCTGTCCCGCCCCAGCCCGCTGTGTTTGCAGGTACCCCGTCCTGCCCCAGCCCGCTGTGTTTGCAGGTACCCCGTCCTGCCCCAGCCCGCTGTGTTTGCAGGCAGGAGAATCCTGCCCAGGCACAGGAGAGGTTGAGGTTGGCGTCCGCAGACCTCACCACAGGCCAAAGGGGGCTCTCCTGCGTGGTTTGCACATTAAACGCAGAGACATGGAAAGGGTGCTCTCTCCACTGAGCCACACCAGCTAGGTTTGAGCTTAAGGTTTTTGCTGGTGGGTTTTTTTCTGAGTGACACTGAGAAAAGTGGAATACCAGATTTTCCTGCGTATAAAACGATTTTTTAACCCAGGAAAATCTTCCCAAACGTCGGGGGTCGTCTTACACGCCGGGTGTCGTCCTATAGGGCGAGCATATTCCAAACTCTATATTTTAACTGGAAAGGTTGGGGGTCGTCTTATACGCCGGAAAATACGGTACTTCACTTCACCGTGGCCTTACCTTCATCCTCTCACGCCCTCTGACACCTGCGGTGGAGGAAACACGGGGCCCTGCAGCCACACCGGAAAGGGCTTGAGACTCGCTCTCCGCGACTGGGTCTCGGCGCAGCCACCGCACCCCCTGAGCCTCGCGTGCTGCCTGTAACACGGGAGGCTCCCCCGCAGCTGATAGAGGGGTCCGGCCTCTGTGCGAGGCTCCGGGGGTCTGCTCGCCGCTGCCTCGTGGAGTCTGTCCTCAGGCTCTGCCTTTCTTCCAGCTGAGAAGACCGAGTCCTGCAAGGGGGGCGAGGTCTGCTGGGGGTGCCCGGCCTCCCAGCCCCCCCCCCCCACTCCTGAGCCGGCCCCGGGCTGAGGTGAGGAAGAAGGGTGTTCTCTCTCTTAGGGGCTCCTGGGGAGTGCTTGGCGCTTTTAGGGGCTCCCCTTCTCTCTGTGAGCCGGTTCAGATCGAGGGGCCTCGCCCGCAGGAGGCCCCCGTGTTGCTTTTCGGGGAGCCCGTAGGATGGAGTGACGGCCCTGCTCCCCACACGCTAGCCGACGGCAGTGCGCTTGCCCCTTGAGCCTCACGCCTCCTGCCTGACTGAGGGACCTGCGCCCCCAGGCCTGGCACCAGAGTTAGCAGGTGCGGGTGGGGTCCTGGAACAGCGGGGGAAAAGTGAGGGGACTTCACTCCTGTCTAGAACAGGCGGCGGGTTAAAACGGACTTCGTCCCCAGACCCCCGCCTCCAGTGCGGGCGCACTGTGCCTCGCGCTCTGGACCACACGTTCTCGCTTCCTCTTTTCTCCCCCGGACTTTCCCCTGAGGAAGAGAAAGCGGAAGCCTCGGGGGTTGGGGGGGGATTAGCTGGGGCCGCCGCCCACTTCCAGGTGTGGAGCATGGGCATCAGGGGGGCAGGGAGGCCGGCCCACAGAGCTGGCCATCGGGGGAGGAGCTGTTCTGCAGAAGAGGGGGTTTGATTCCTGGCCCCCCTTTCTGTGCGGGGTCACTCTGACCTGCGGGCCCCGGGGGCGCAGAGCCCTGGCCGCGGGCACAGCAGGGACGCCACTCGGGGCCAGCGCCAGGCCTGCGGGTGCCCTGCGTGCGCCAGGTACGGGGTGGGGCTCGCCAGGGGTCAGGCCTCACGGGGGAGCTCAGGGGAGTGAAGGGAGAGTGTTCGCCCCTCAGACGGGGCAGGGTCTTGGCTGGTGGGGGCGCTGAGGGCAGGGGCCGTGTCTGCTGCTCTTCCAGGAGCCAGGCCGATGGCCGCGGGGCGGTTCTACCTCTGGGTCCTGGCGCTGGCCGCCCTGGGCTCCCTGTGCGTCCTCTTCACCGTCTACTGGATGTGGAGCTGGCACGGCGGCTTTGCCTGGGACGGCAGCATCCTCACGTTCAACTGCCACCCGGTGCTCATGGTGGCCGGCATGGTGGTGGTCTACGGCGCTGGTGAGTGCGGGCGGCGGGGGAGGCATGCGGGGCCCGGGCCGGGACCGGCCTCTGCCCCTGCTGGGCTCAGGGCTGTGGGTGGGGCGGGTTGGCCTGCCCTCCGGCTCAGGTGTCATTCGGAGGAAGCAGCTGCGAGGGGCATGGGGGTATAAGGGGTTGTGGGGAAGGCAGCTCCCCAGGTTCTTCCTCTAAAGGGGCAGGGAGTGTCCCGACCCTCGGGTTAAGTCAAAGAGGACCCTAGAGGGGGAGTGGGGATGAGAGGGACAAGAGACACAAGGAATGGAGACAAGACAAAGTTCTGATCAAGTCTCGTTTATTCAGGAGGAGTTTGGGGTAGTTATAGGGAGAAGGAGGAATGAGGAAGTTAGCGAAAATTCCTATCCCTTAAGGCGAAACACCTGGCCCAGCCCTTAAGGCAAAGCACCTGGCTTATGGGAAAAAGATAGGGTTTGGGGTAATAGAAACCTAGCCCAAGGTTAGTGCTAACGTGGCTGGAGCTACTACAGAATGGCTGTGAGTTCAAGTAGATGGGAACTAGTGACAGTGCTCCTGACCGGCCACGCTGCCTGCAGACCTTTGAGTACCTCAGGGTGGAAGGGCAGCCTGGGAAACCGTCCCTCCCTCTTCATCTCCACCTCCCCATCCTGCCCGCATGGCTGGCCGGTGTCCGGGGAGTGAGGCCGGGATAGAAGCCGCCACCGCGGAGGCCCTAGCATCTGCTGGCCGTGTCCGGCGTGTCCTCCCCGCCTCGTCGGAGGCCGCGTGGGGACATGTGTGGTGGGGACGTGTGTGGCGAGCACGAGGGGCGGAGGCCGAGCCCGGACCGTCTCCCCGCAGCGTCGCTGGTGTACCGCCTGCCCGCGGCCTGGGTGGGGCCCAAGCTGCCCTGGAAAGCGGCCCACGCGGCCCTGCACCTGCTGGCCTTCCTGCTGACGGTGCTGGGGCTGGCGGCCGTCTTCCGCTACCACAACCGGCAGCGCATCGCCAACCTCTACTCCCTGCACAGCTGGCTGGGCATCTCCGCCGTCTTCCTCTTCGCCTGCCAGGTGCGTGCGCCCTGCCCGCCGCGGGGCTGGCGGCCGTGGCTCTGGTGGGGGCCGCGCTGGCCTCAGCCCCAGGCGCTCCCTCTGCTCGCGGCCCAGAGGCGGCCGTGGCCGGCGCCCGCTGTCGCTGGATGTTTGAAAGCCCCGCGCTCGCCCTGTGCCCATCCCACTGCCGGTCTGCCACGCAGAGCGCCTGGTGTGTGGGCCAGGGCGGAGGAAGGATGGCTGTTGGCAGGAGGGGCTGTAGCTGCACAGTTGTGGCCGGTTCTTGTTTGTGCGGGAGAAGCAGCCACAGTGAGGACCCGTGGGGCCGGGCAATTCCTGGCGGGCGGTTCGGGATGGGAGCGGAGGGAGCGGGTCCCCTGACCCGTCGGAGGCGCTGGGGTCACAGGGGGCTCAGTGCTTCCCGTGCGCCCGCAGTGGCTCCTGGGCTTTGCCGTCTTCCTGCTGCCCTGGGCGTCCCTGTGGCTGCGCAGCCTCCTCAAGCCCGTCCACGTCTTCTTCGGAGCCTCCATCCTCACCCTGACCCTCGCGTCCGTCATTTCCGGCATCAACGAGAAGCTCTTCTTCAGCCTGTGAGTGGTGGTGGGGGCCCCTCTGCCTGGAGGGGGGAAAACGGGGTCCTCAGAGGCTGGCTCTGTGGTCACAGGGCCCTTTCGAAGGGGCCTCAGGGCCGGCGCGCCCTGATCCAGAAGGCTGAGCTGGTAGATGGTCAGTAGGTGTTTCTGCAGCATCAGATTGACTTGTGTGCCCACCCAACTCTGCGAAGCCCCTTAAAGGGGGCCCTCCGGTTGCCCCCGACATCGGCGCGGTGGTCAGGGCGCTGAGACCTGAGGGCAGAGGCCCGGGTCCCGCTCAGGGAAGGGCGCTCTGCGGGGATTGGCGGCTGGGCACAGCGGCGTCAGCGCTGCATCCCGTCCCGGGAGCTCGCCGCCCTCCGTGCGGGCCCGGTTCTCCCGCCGGGAGAGAGCAGGCGGCGGGTGAGTCTGGGCCACACGCGTCCTCTGCAGGAAGAACGCCACCAGGCCGTACTCCAGCCTGCCCGGCGAGGCCGTGTTCGCCAACAGCACCGGCCTGCTGGTGGTGGCCTTCGGGCTGCTGGTGCTCTACCTCCTGCAGGCCTCCTCCTGGAAACGCCCGGAGGTGGGGGTCACGACCGAAGGAGAGGTGGGTCCCGGGCTCCCCGACCGGGCAGGGGGCGGGCTGGGTCTCGAGAAGGGTCAGCAGGGGAGGCGTGGGCCTTCCCAGGAAGACTAGCCCAGGAACATGTGGGGGACCAGCCAGCCCCTCCCAGCCATCGGGGCAGATGCAGGCTCCGGGGTTCCCGGGGGCGGGTCTACCGGGAGAGGATGGGGGTTCCTCCCTTCCCCGGGTTCTTGAGGCTTCAGGAGGGCAAGTGTGGCCTGACCCTCCCCAGGGGAGGCGTGGGCATGAAGAGGGGGGTCGTCACTGCGCTCCCAGCTCGAGCTGGTCTAGCAGCGCTCGGTGACGAGCTGAGTACTTGGAGCCGGTTCTGCCTGTTGGCCACTCAGCAGCTGAATGGGGGGAAGGGGGTGTCAAGCTGAGGGACTTTGGGGCATCCCCGAAAGGTGTTGTGACGGGGCCTGAAGGCGGGGTCTGGGAACAGCTCAGGCTGGTGTGACACCTGCAGGACCAGGGCCATTGAGTGACGCCGTTACCCTGTGCGCTGCTCTTTCAGCCCCTGTTGCGTGGAAGGGAGTGAAGCGAGAAGGGATGCAGGAGCGGCCGGGGCGCCTCTGGACCCTCAGAACCTCTGCTCTGCCCGGAGCCCCCCTCGCCCGCCCCGGGGGCTGCTCTCCGCCACGCGCTGCCTACGCTTCCTGGTGCTTCGGCTTCTGAGGTCCTCCCCTTCACAGGCCCTGCTCCCCCTCCTGCTCCCCAGCTGAGGCCCGCAGAGCCGATCCCCTAGACCAGTGGCTGCACCCCGCGGCCGCTGACTAATGAGTTTGCCGACCCGCCCTGCACCCCGGGAGGTGGGGGGAGTCAGCAGCTCAGGCGGCCTGTCAGCGCGTCGGTGACGTGACGAGGGTGGCCTGCCTGTCGGCTCTCCCGTGGGACGTGCGCGTGCTGTTTAGGCGCCCGCCACGGGTGGCCCTGGACCGGAGGCTGGGCGGGGGCACCGGGTGATGGGAGGGGAACTGAGGCGCGGCCTGCTCTTGGCCGTTCTGCTCCTGTCTCCAGTCCACGGTGAGCGTGTGGCTCCATCACTGCCGTGGCTGCGACAGCTGGGCCCAGGTCCCGCCTGTCCCCATCAGGCGGCCCAAGGAGCCTGGGAACCTGCTGTCCCCCCGCTGACCCAGCGGGGAGGGCTGGCAGGGGTGCCTTACTCCTTTGACACGACCGGTGTTGGGGTGCGTGTCCCAGCAGAGCCAAGGACCCCGCCACCTTCTGCTGCGCACGAATGCCTCACTGCCCCCCACAGTGGCTGCCTTGTGCCAGTGCCTGGCGAGCGGAGCTTCTTCAGAGAAGTGGGGGAGGGGCCTGGCTCCTCTCCCGGGAGTTGGGGCTTTTCCTGCCTCCAGCCCAGTCCGGCTGGGTCCCCGGGCCACACTGCTCTGCGCAGACAGCAGCACGACGCCGGGTCTGGAGTGGTTCCTGTCTGGCCCATGGCGATGGGCTGACTGGCCCCCCCGAACCCCCGGCCAGATGCCGGCCGGACTCCGCCTGGACCTCTGGGGCAGAGGCTCTGGAGCCACCGCCATGAGACAGGCGCTTGGTCACAGGACCCCCCCCCCCCCTTACCACCCGGCAGTCATAGCGCCCGTGTCTAAAGCCTGGTTTGCATTAAATGTTTTAAAGACTCAAAGCCTCTTCTGTGGGAACGGGATGGGCGCTGGGCAGCGCGGAAAAGCCTCAGGATGGTCTGATCCTGAGGCCCTGAGAGGGACAAGGCAACACCAGGCTCCCCCCAAGGGCCTGAGCACTGCGGGTCGCACTGCGGGTCACAAGGAAGGTCCTGCTTTCCGGTGAGCACTCGCACACACTTGCCTGAGGGCACGGACAGGGTGGCAGGCCGGGACCCCCTGGCAGGTGTCCGATGCCAGTCGCCTCCCAGACGCACCCTGATCGCTGCCTCGTGGTCGGGGACCCTGGGCTCAGTGAGGGGGCCCCCAGTGTGACCAGTGGCGGGTGTAGGTGGTGGAGTGGCACCTGGACGTGGGATGCAGACACTACAGGGAGCTGTGACCCGCAGGGAGTGGCCCCGGACGGAGCTGGGGCTTCACGTGGGTCCCTTGGATGCTTTTCCCGTCCCAGGACGGGCACTGTTCCATTTCCCGCACTCCCTGCGGCGAACAGGCTTGAGCCGCCAGAGCTGGTTGGAAGCAGAACCAGGAGCCGGCCGCGTCCACGAGAGGGCACCCGGGCCTGTGGCTGCCTCTGCGCTGAGCACCGGTCGGGAGTGCGCCGTCCTGCCCACCGCGCTCTGGACTCGGCCGTGCCGGGGGGTGGGGTAGGGTGGGGGGGCATGGCTGGCCTGGGCACACTCCGTGCCACCGCCCAGCTCACGACCCGGTGGCTGCTTTCCCTCCTGGCGTCCCGTTTGCCCACTTGCTGCTGAAGAAGCATCAGGGGGTTGTGTTTAGCGCTGGGAAAAGCACTCTGTTGGGCATGGCATGCGTGTCAGGAGGACAAGAATGAGGTCCCAGCGGAGCCAGCCCTGCTGTGCAGGCCTGGCCTGTGGTCTCGGGAGGTCCTCTCGCCAGGGGCTGAGCGCTGCCCGGGGCTGGAGACGGCTCAGAGAGGCGAGGCTCTGGCTCTGAAGTGGTTTATTAGCTGCTCTCACACGGGCACAGGCTCAGCCATGCCAGGGACGGCTGTGCTGCCCCCAGGGACACGCGCCCCCCCTGTTGCTGAGGCCCAGGCCTTCGCTCTGGAGGTGCCAGGGGCTCCCGCTGAGCTCGGAGGAGGGGCGTGCGGGCGGGGCGAGGGCGTGGCAGGTGGAAGGCAGAGGGGTGACGGGCGCCTCGCCTCACACGCCCTCCAGGTTCTGCAGGGCCTCCAGGACGGCGCGGAGAATGGCCGCGGTGGCCACCGCCCCGGGGTCCGGCTGGTCCAGCTTCATGGAACTGATGTAACTGGCCCTCCCGGCGCCCGCCTTCATGTCCTTGGTGGCCTGGGCCGCGGCTTCTGCGCTCTGAGGGGGGCGGGGAGGAGCAGGGTTCGGGACAAGCCTCCGGCCTCCTTCCTGGCCTGGAAGCCGGGCCTGAGCTGGGGGGAGGCCCTGGCCGCCCTGGCCCGCTCTGCCCGCCCCGTGGCAGCGTCCCGGGGCCGAGCGGTCACCTCCCACCTGCCTGCAGCGCGGCCCGGGGCCCTGCTTACTGCGCCCGGCGGTGCCCAGGCACCAAGCTGGGCTGTTTTCTAGTCCGGGGGCCGCTCCCCGCGGTTACTGCTCCCCGCACCCCTCTGTGCAGGCGCTCGCCTCCGTTCTCGGAGGCGGCCGAGCACGGGAAGGGTCCGAACCCCTCGCCGCCCGTCTCCCGGGTGACGGCCCCTCGCTCACCTCCACTGCCTTGGTCAGGATGGAGAACAGGTTAGCCTTCGGGTTCTTCAGGGCGTGGAGCTCCTGTCCTGCGGCCCAGAGGGAGTCCAGCTGGACGAGGTGAGAGGGGGGGTGGTTAACACAGGCCCTGGCACCGAGGTGGCCTTTGGGGCTCTGCCATGGGGGGGGAGGGCTGAGCGCATACACACCATGGTCCTGTCTCCGGGGGCGGCCTTCCCGTACCTGCGGGGGGAGAACAAGTTTCCCTGGAGGGGTGCTGGGGCGGGGCCGGGCCAGGAGCAGGTGACATCCCCCCTTCTCCACCCCCCTCCCCCAGGCTAAGGCACAGGCTGCCCTCACTTCTTCATGGCGTCCAGGCCGGCATCCATGGCGGCAGACCAGGCCGGCAGGTCGGTGTTGGCCTTGAGGGGCTGGGCGGCGGCGGTCAGGAACAGGCCGTAGAGCTGGGGGGCCACAGTGGCAACTCAGGCCCGGCCCGGCCGCAGCCGGCCCAGTGCCCCCTCCCCCCCGCCCTCCGCCCTCCGCCCGGGGCCGCGGCACTCACCGCCCCCGAAGAGCCACCCATCTTCTCCAGCAGCATGAGGGACAGCTGAGACAGCAGCCGCGAAGGGCTGGCCGGGGGCGGCCCCTCCTTCAGCCACTCCTGGATCGCTGCGGCGGAAGGGAGGAGGTCAGAGCCCTCCCTCCCGAAGCACGCAGCCCCCCGCCCCGCCCCACCCCCACAGAGGCTCCCGCTCCCTCTCCAGGTGCAGAGCAGAGGTGAGGAATGGTGGGTGGCAGGCAGCGCAGGGGTGAGGAATGGTGGGTGCCAGGCAGCCGCAGGGGTGAGGAATGGTGGGTGCCAGGCAGCCGCAGGGGTGAGGAATGGTGGGTGGCAGGCAGCCGCAGAGGTGAGGAATGGTGGGTGGCAGGCCTCCCCCTGCCAGGCCTTGCTGCCCGGCCCCGTGCTCCTCCTCAGCCGCCCCGCCGTCCTGGGCCTTGTGCTGGGCACAAGCCACGGGGGCAGCGCGTCTCATCCGCTCCGCTCGCGGCTGTGCCCGCAGTCGCCGGGCCCAGGACAGGCGCCAGCGTTCCCGCCGCTGTCAGTGAAGAGGGCGCCCGCGCCGGGAACGTGAGAAATGAGCGATTCCCTGGGGACCTGGCTCTCAGGGTGAGCGACAGCCGGCTCCGCAGTGACAGCTCCCCGGCTGCGGTGGGAAGGGCCTGTCCTTGGTGAACGCGGTGAACGGGTGTGGTGTGGAGCAGGCCGCTCGGGTGAGAGACGCTGGCGACCCCATGCAAGCGCTCGGGATGTTTCTGAAATGGTTCACCCAACGCCCACACCTCAGAAAGGTGACCCGGGCCCCGCTGGGCAGAGGTCCCTGCACCCACCCCCGGCGGCGCGGCTGTGGGTGGTCCCGCAGTCCCCGTCGCCGGCCACCCGGTCCAGGGCGTTCAGGTACTCCTCCAGGCCCAGGAGGGTAGTGCACACCCGCTCCAGCACGAGCGCCATCCGCTTCGAGGTGATGCCTGCGGGGGGAGGGCAGCGGGAGGCGGGCGGGAGCGATACGGGTGTGAGCGCCCCTGCACACCCCTCACCCTTTGGGCTTCAGGCCGGTGCCCGGGGTCGCCTGCCCCCACGGCGAGGCTTGGTACCTGCTGGGGTGGCATCAGGGTCCTCTGCGGGGTGTGGGGGGGCGGCCCGGGTCCGCTTGCGCCCCGTCACGGAGACCCGGGGCACGTTGGGCCAGGCCGCCGCCGTGGTCTCGGCATCTGGAGTCAGCGCGGTGGCTTTCTGAGACCGGGGGAGGCTGGCCCGTGGGCTCTGGGTTCCCCCCGGTGGCCAGGTCCCTCCCTCTCAGTAAGCAAGTACTGAGCACCTGCTGTATGCGGGGGAGGAGCCTCAACCACCTCCTCCGGGGCAGGGGAGGGTGGAGAAAGCGACAGGGCCCCTCCAGGGGGGCCTGGCGGTCTGGTGAATGAGGACACCCCCGGTGGGGTGTCCCCTGGCCCCTGGCTTTCCCCAGCTCCAAGGAGCCCTGCGAGGATGGCCCAGCCGCGGGTCTCACCGATCAGCTTCAGGAGGGTCTCGTCCGCCAGCAGAAGGGTGAGCGAGAGGCCGGCCATCTCCAGGGCTGACATGAAGGTGCCGACCAGGGCGCGGGCAACCTTCACCCCACGGCCCTCTGCAACGAACGGCAAAGCACGGCGGCCGTGAGGACCGGGGAGGGGGCGGCGCTTCCCCCGGAAGAGAGGCAGGAGAGAGAGACCACGGGCTCGGGCTGCGGGGCCCCGAGGCCGGCAGGGCAGTGACCGGGTCTGCCCGGGGCCTCCCTCCCCTGCCCCGGGTCGCCCGTCCCCTAGTCTGGTCGTGTCCCTTCTGCAGGCAGAGGGGTCGCTGCGGGTGTCATGGCTGGGCTCTGCCCGGTGCCAGGCACTGTGTATGTTTAGTCTCATGGAATCTTCACAGTCGCCGAGGAGGCAGGGAAACTTCCTTCCCACCCGGTGCCGCTCCAGCTCTGGCCGTCACAGCCCGCCCCTCCCCCCCCCCCCCCCCCCCCCCCCCCCCCCCGCCCCGCTGCTCTGCTTGTCTTTCTGCTTTAAAAGAAAGTTGTCGCTGGCTTTTCAGAGAGGCAGGGGAAGGGAGGGAGACAGATTTTCATGGGACAGCCAGACATGGATTGACTGCCTCCTGCACTCGCCCTGCTGGGGATCGGGCCTGCAACCCAGACATGCGTCCGGCCGGGAACCGAACCCACACCCTCTCTGTGCATGAGATTATGTCCAGCCCACTGAGCTGCACCAGCCAGGCTCGGCTGCTTTCGTCTGTGCAGCCTCACAGCTGGAGGGAAGAGCTCTGGTGCCAGCAGCGCCCTTGGGGGGGGAGGCTCACCCAGAGCGCGCACGGCTGCATCGGCCACGATGCCCAGCTCCAGCACCGACAGCCCGCCCAGGTTGTTCACCACCAGCACCACCGAGGAGCCTGCGGGCAGACACGCCCCCTGAGACTCTCTGGGCCCTCACCCGGACAGGGGGTGGCGGGGGGGGGGGGGGGGGGGGGGGGGGGGGGGGGGGCGGTGAGGGGAAGGGAGGGCTAGGACACCAGGCGTAAGGGCCCTCACCGGCCTGCACAGACACGTGCGACGGGCTGGAGGCGTTGGTCATGTGGTCGAGCATGAGCTTCACCACCTCGTCGGCGGCTGTCATCTGCGGGGGGGACGGAGTGAGCTGTGCCCGCGGCCTTGGCCCGGGAGCAGCCCGGACCGGGGAGTCCGTCCACCTACCTTCATCCGGCGCACGCCGGCCTCCCCGTGGATCCCTGCGGAGAGAGAGAGAGCGGTCACTGCCGACTAGCTCAGGCCTGGCACCTGCTCCCGGGTCTTTATGGGGATTGACTCAGGGCCAGCTCGGTGCGGGGGGACGGGGCAGCGGGTAGAGGCGGGCAGGAGAGTGAAAGCCACCCGGTCCCTGCCCTCCGGGGGCTGCGGCTGTGGCGTGGAGCCATGGACTGGGAACCAGGGAAGCCGCTTGAGCGAGAGGCCATCAATGAGGAGACGGAGCCTCTGCCCGTCCCCCTGGAAGCACAGGGCAGGGGCAGCCCTGCAGCCGCGGAGGGCCCGGGAGAGGAGGGCGCTGTGCGGAGAGCCTGGAGCGGGGAGAGGAAGGCGGGCAGGGAGGTGGGCAGTGGGCAGGGCGCAGATGGAGCCTCACGGGACAGGGCCCTGGGTCTGGGTGCAGAGCAGGCAGAATCGGGCCGGTGGAGCCCAGAAGCGCCCGCGTGACCGCTGCGGGTCACGGGAAGGGCGGGCGGAGGGCTCCCGGGGCATTGTGGGTGCAGCCCAGGAGCAGGCCCGGCCGGGAGAGGGGCGGCCAGCGCTCACCCAGGCCCAGCTCTATCTCGTCAGCGGCGAGTTCAAAGGTGGGTGTGGAGCCGGGGACGCTGCAGGAGGACAGGCTCACGCCCAGGGTGCCTGTGCGCGAGGAGACAGAACAGGGTGACCGCTGTGCTGGCTTCGTCAGGGCAGCAGGCTTGTGGGGGAGGGGGTGGAAGCTGCTTCCCGTCCGATGAAAGAGAACCCTGGCTCTGGGGCCCAAGGCTCCCAGTGCCCCTGGCCCCTCAGGGGGACCCCCCAGCCCTGGGGAACAGCTGGGCAAACCCCGACCCCGGGCAGCCTCCTCCTCCCTCCTGCTCCCTGACCCCGGGGCGGGCACTCACCCATGGCCTTGGCAGCCACGGTAACCCGCTCCGTGATCTCCTTCAGCCCCACCCCGGCCTCAGCCAGGGCGCCCGCTATCTGTAGCCACAGAGAAAGAGCCCCCGGGGTCACTGGGGCACTGGGGGCTGGAGACAGGGGGGCTGCGTCCAGCGGGCAGGGACTCTGGGCACTGCCCCATCAGCCAGGCCCCGGGGTCCGGGGCAGAACGGTGTACCCTCAGGCTCACACGACCTGCCGGGGTCGTTAACAGTCAGTCTGTGGGAGCCAGAGAGACTGGACAACGGAGAAATGGGCCCAGAGGGGGCAGACGACTATCTGGTGGCGCACAGAGGACTGAGGCCAGGGTCCTGATGCCTAGTCTGGAGTCCTTTCTCCGGGGCATGGCTACTGGGGCCCACTCTGCCCTCCCCTCCACTCACCCACATATTCATCCGTCGCCCCACCCACCCACCCACTTTTTGCCAGGCGTCTAGTACGTGCAGAAATGAAAGGAAGTGACTGGCTCACAACCCTTCCTTAAAGGAGAGGAGCTGGCAAAGCAGAAAGCAGATGGACGTTCCGTGGAGGAGGATGGAGCGCTGAGAGGGCTCTGCCAGCTCAGCGTGGGGGAGGGGGAGCCTCCCAGATGGGAGACACCAGAGCTGGGCCTCGACCCAACGGAGGATCAGCCAGGCCAAGTGAGTCAGACGGAGAAAGGGCTTTGAAGGCCGTAGGTGCGGCACCAGGAAAGCCTGGGGTTTGGGGGGGCCCTGCAGCCGGTGGTACAGGGAATGGGATTAATGGAGCTGAGAGGGTGGATGGTGGGGATGACGGGACATGAACTTGGAAAGTTCAGGGAGGAAGGCAAGCGTGTGGTGGGGGCCAGACACCAGGCACCCCCGACGGCTGTCAGCAGGTGAGCAGCCTCAGCAGACACCCCTCTTCCCAAGGCACCTCTGGAAGGGACTGGAAGGGGAGCCCCGAGGAGCACCCGCAGAGCACGCTGCGGGGAGGACGTGTGTGGCTGAGGCACCGGGAAGGCGGTGGCTGGCTGTGGGCGGGGGCGATGCAGGGCTGAGGCGGGAGGGGACCACGGGGAGGGAGGGCCGCCTGTGTGTGGGGGGTGACCGCAGGCTGGGGCGGCCCGCTGTGTGCTGGGCGGGGCCTCACCTTGTGGATGAGCACCACGCCACAGAGCCCCCGCCGGCCCGTCTTCTTCACCTCGGTGAAGGCGCAGTCGTCCCCGATGACCACCATCTCCACGGCGATGCCCTGCGCCTGCGCCTGCTCCCGGGCCAGGCCAAAGTTGAGCCGGTCCCCGGTGTAGTTCTTCACGATGAGGAGCGTGCCGGCTGCAGGGAGGGCGGCGGGCCGTCGGTGCCTGCCCTCCCGGCAGCAGCCCCTCCCGCGCCCCGGCTTACCTGTGCCCACCTGGGCCACGGCCCTGATGGCTGCCAGGATGCTGCCCACTGCCGGCGAGGTGAACACGGCTCCCGCGATGA